>ML386579.1:44549-55489 GCA_005239525.1 Nicotiana knightiana | reverse complement strand
CATACTAAATTCATCAAAATCCGACACCATTTAGTCATCCAAAACCCCAAAATCCACTCTCCAATTCTAGAGCTTGATGAAGAGAGCCATAGATTCACGAAATTTTGTCCAATCCGGGTTAAAATCATTTACCCCAACGTTTTCCTAGAAAAATCCTCGAAAATTCCCCTCACCCTAAGCTTCTCAAGTCCAAAAACTGAAAATGGAATTCCAACCCTCGAGTTGATGTTTTCTGCCAAGAAATTCCGCATCTGCGGACTTCCTGTCGTATCTGCGATGCCGCACCTGCGAAAAATCAACTCCAATCCGGGTTAAAATCATTTACCCCAACGTTTTCCTAGAAAAATCCTCGAAAATTCGCCTCACCCTGAGCTTCTCAAGTCCAAAAATTGAAAATGGAATTCCAACCCTTGAGTTGATGTTTCCTGCCGAGAAATTCCGTATCTGCGGACCTCCTGTCGTATCTTCGATGCCGCACCTGTGAAAAATACACCGCATGTGCGGATTCCACTTAAGATCCCATATTCCCCATCTCTGGTCACATAATCGCAACATGCATGTGCGCACCTGCGGGCCCTGCCCGCTTCTGTGATCCTTCCCACTCAGGCCCTTTTCCGCTTCTACGCCTCTCCTTCCGCATTTGCGATTTTGCAGATGCGCTCCTAACCTCGCACTTACGCTTTTAGTCCAGCCAAGCCTTGCCCGCATCTGCGTCCTCCTCTTCACTTCTGTGGGGCCGCACCTGTGGGCTCCCCACCGCAGGTGCGAAACACCAGAACACCAGAAAAAAAAACTAGCAATGTCTAAGTCCAAATTTCCTTCCGTTGGGCATCCGAAACACACCCAAGGTCCCCAGGACCTCAACCAAACATACCAACAAATCATATAACCCTATGCGAACTTAGTCGAACCTTCAAATCACTCAAAACAACATCAAAACACCAATTACACCTAGATTCTAGCCTAAAGAACTTCTAAACTTTAGAATTCCACAAACGACGCCGAAACCTACCAAACCACGTCCGATTGACATCAAATTTTACACACAAGTCATAAATGACACCACGAAGCTACTCTAATTCCCGTAAATCAAATCCGTCCCCAATATCAAAATATCCGCTGCCGGCCAAATTCGCCAAAATTCCAACTTTTGCCAGTTCAAGCTTAATTCTACTACAGACTTCCAAATCACATTCTGGACGCGCTCATAAGTCCAAAATCACCTAACGGAGCTAATGCAACCCTCAAAATTCAAATCCGAGTCCGTTTACACATGAGTCGACATCCGGTCGACTTTTCCAACCTAAGCTTCCAATTAAGAGACTAAGTGTCTCAATTCACCCCGAAATCACTTCTGACCCGAACCAACCAGCCCGATAAGACATATAATAGTTGTAAAGCACAAAAGAAGTAGAAAATGGGGGAAACGATGCTATAACTCTCGAAAAGACCGGTCGGGTCGTTGCATCCTCCCCCTCTTAATTAAATGTTCGTCCTCGAACGGGTCTAGAAACATACCTCGAGTCTCAAATAGGTTTGGATATCTGCTCCGCATCTCGCGCTCGGTAACCAAGTAGCCTCCTCCACGGGCTGACATCTCCACTGCACCTTCAATGAAGTTATATCCTTAGACCTAAACCTTCGAACCTGCCGCTCCAAAATGGCCACTAGCTCAACATCATAAGTTAAATCACCATCCAACTGGACTGTGCTGAAATCCAAAACATGAGACGGATCATCGACGTACCGAAGCATAGAAACATGAAATACTGGATGCACACTCAACAATCTAGGTGGCAAGGCAAGTTTGTAAGCCACCTCCCCGATCCTTTGAAGTACCATAAAAGGCCCAATGAACCGAAGGCTCCACTTGCCCCTCTTCCCAAACCTCATAACACCATTCATGGGTGATATCTTCAGCATAACCTTTTCCCCGACCATGTAAGACACAACGTGAACCTTCATGTCAGCATAACTCTTTTGCCTGGACTGCGCGTGCGAAGCCGCTCTTGAATCAATTTCACCTTGTCTAATACATCCCGGACCAAGTCTGTACCCAAGAGCCTAGCCTCACCCGGGTCAAACCGTCCCACCGGAGAACTACACCGCCTCCTATATAAAGTCTCATACGGATCCATCTGGATGCTCGACTGATAACTGTTGTTATATACAAACTCCGCGAGCGGCAAAAACTGGTTCGATGAACCTCCAAAATCAATGACACAAGCGTGTAGCATGTCCTCCAATATCTGGATAGTGCGCTCGGACTGTCCGTCCATATGAGGGTGAAAGGTCGTGCTCAACTCAACCTGAGTACCCAACTCTCGCTGCACGGCTCTCCAAAAATGCGATGTAAACTATGTGCCTCTCTATGAAATTATGGAAACTGGACACCATGAAGGAGAATAATCTCTTAGATGTAAATCTCAACGAACTGCTCTGAATAATAAGTGGTACCAACTGGAATGAAGTGCGCGGACTTGGTCAGCCTATCCACAATCACCCAAATAGCATCAAACTTCCTCGAAGTCTGTGGGAGCCCAACTACGAAATCCATGTTGATCCGCTCCCACTTCCACTCTGGGATCTCTAACCACTGGAGCAGCCAACTGGTCTCTGATGCTCATACTTAACATGCTGACAGTTGAGACACCGAGCCACAAACCCAACTATATCCTTCTTCATCCTTCTCCACCGATAGTGCTATCTCAAATCCTGGTACATCTTCATGGCACCCGGATGGATGGAATACTGCGAGCTGTGGGCCTCCTCAAGAATCAACTCCCCTGGACCATCTACATTAGGCACACATATCTAGCCATGCATCCTCAACACCCCGTCATCACCAATAGTCACATCGTAGCATTACCTCGCTGAACCCTGTCCTGGAGGACTAGAAGATGGGGATCATCATACTGACGCTCCCTGATACGATCATAAAGATAAGACCTAGAGACCACACAAGCCAATACCCAACTCGGCTTGGAAATATCCAATCTGACAAACTGGCAAGCTAAGGCTTGAACATCTAAGACCAATTGCCTCTCTGCTTCTGGAAGATACGCTAAGCTCCCCAAACTCTCCGACCGGCAACTCAAGGCATCGGCCACCACATTGGCCTTCCCGGGATGGTGCACAATGGTGATATTATAGTCCTTAAGAAGCTCCAACCACCTCCACTAACGCAAGTTAAGATCCTTCTGCTTGAACAGATGTTGCAAACTCGGGTGATTAGTGTAAATCTCATAATGAACCCCGTACAAATAGTGCCGCCAAATCTTCAAGGCGTGAACAATAGCTGCTAACTCAAGATCATCGACAAGATAGTTCTTCTCACGGGTCTTCAACTGGCACAAAGCATAAGCAATCACTCTACCCTCTTGCATCAGAACACACCCACATGGTCAAATCAGTCTCGAGTTTCTGAAATCTCTCCTCGCACTCATCCGACCACCTGAATGGAGCACCCTTTTGGGTCAATTTGGTCAAGGGCGATGCAATAGATGAGAAACCCTCCACAAAACAAAGGTAATAGCCCGCCAAACCAAGAAATCTCTGAATCTCCGTGGCTGAGGACAGTCTAGGCCAACTCTGCACTGCCTCTATCTTCTTCGGATCCACTTGAATACCCTCACTGGACACCACGTGCCTCAAGAATGCCACTGAAATGAGCCAAAACTCACACTTGGAGAACTTTGCATAAAGCTTCTCCTCCCCCAATCGTTGTAACACAATCCTCAGATGCTGGACATGATCCTCCTGGCTACGAGAGTACACCAGGATTCCATCAATGAATAAAATAACGAACAAGTCAAGATAAGGCTGAAACACATTGTTCATCAGATGCATGAACGTTGTTGGGGCATTGGTCAACCCAAAAGACATCACAAGGAACTCATAAGGGCCATATCAGGTCCTGAAAGCTATTTTAAGAATATCCGAATCCCGAATCTTTAGCTGGTGATACCCTAACCTCAAATCAATCTTGGAGAAAACCCTCACTCCCTGAAGCTGGACAAATAGTTCATCAATATGTGGCAAAGGATACTTCTTCTTGACTGTGACCTTGTTCAACTGCCTGTAATCAATGCGCATCCTAATAGTACCATCCTTCTTCTTTACAAATAGAAACGGAGCACCCCAAGGTGACATACTAGGCCGAATAAACCCCTTAGTTACATACAAACTTGGGCTAAGGCACTAAAAACAAAGGGGTTTCGATCGACACTAAACCCTCGGAAACACTCAATTGGTGAAATATACATGCCAAGGCATAAACATAAGGAATTTTTTACTAAGTCTTTTAAGCCGAAAAGGGGAATAATAGCCATATCTTAGAGGCCATAACAACCCGACTTAAAAAAAGCCTAAGGGCCTATACACTTAAGGTTCGAGATCTTGTTCTCACCCCATTCGGACCCAAAGGTTCGATAATCAAATAAATATATTGATTATGGCTTGGAAACTCGCCATTATCCAACATAAAGGGTCTATACCCCGAAGGTTCGAACCTTATTCGAACTCAACCACGACAAAGAAATCGTTCGAGACAGAATCTCGAATATACCATTCAAAGAATGAAATTATTGCGAGAATTTTAAGGCAAGAAATATTGAGAAGGCATTCAAGGAAATTTCTTATTTTATGTATACTTAATAAAGAGATATGTACAAAGATTCGACAAAAAGGAAAATACAAAAAGAGAAAGAAAATTCCTATCTACGCCCCGGGGCTAGCCTCTCCCTTGGGAGCAGCTCCTCCCTCGGGAGCAGCTTCTTTCGGGCCCCTCCTTGTTATCGGACCCACATTGGTTGTCTTCACCATCATCGTCATCGTCGGAGGAGACAAGAAATCTGGCATTGGCTTCCATCGCCCTTGCTTGAGCTATCTCTTCAGTGAGGTTCTAGTGTGAATTTCTTCAAGGGTATCCCTCCGAGATTGGCACCTGGCCAAGTCATTACTCCACTTTTCCCAATCAGAAGCTTCCCTCAGCTCTGTTTGAGCAGCCTCGATGTCCCTTAAATACACGACAACAGTTTTATCAGCCATGACCTGCGTCTTCTCGACCTCAGGGCTGGCTTCAGCAAGTTCGGCCTCAAGCTCGGTGATCCTTTCGGCCTGGGACGTACCACTCTCTTTGACACCCCTGAGTTGGGGCTCAACCGATGCCAGTTTGGCTAATGCAACTTCTTTCTCCGCAGCAAGGCGGTCAATCTTTTCCTTCCACTGGTTGCACTCAACATTAACTAGATGGACCTCAGCTCGAAGGTGCCCCACCATCTCCAATTTTTGCTGCAACTGAGACATTGAAGTGTTAGCCTCCAAAGTTGGGACGAGAAGACCATACTCTTTCAAAATGACGGTTACCTGCTTGTCTAGCTCGGCCTCATACTCGCGAGACTTGGCCATCTCTACCCGAAGTTCTTTGAGCTCCTCCTTCTTTTCACTGCAAATGAGCTTTAGGGCTTTTCCTTTACCTAAGGACTTGTGAAGTTCGGCCTCACATTGGCTCAGGTCAGCCCTAAATTTGGGAAAATCCTACGCAAAAAAAGGGTATCAGTTAAGGTAAGGTGAGAAAAAGAAAATTGCAACGTTAAGCATTAATGCTTACCTTAGAGAAGAGACATTGGGGCTCTTCGAATATGGTATACGCGTCGTTGAGGTCGACATCATCGACCCCAGTAAAGCAATCCCGGAAAGGATCTTCCTCGACGGGGATCCGCTTAAGTCAGGTGTTCTTAGGGCCCGGGATACCCTTATGGCATCCTCAGAATAAGCCGGTAACGATGGAGAGTAACCTATTATCATTGCCCCGGGCAGATCGCCCGAGGTGCTCTGTTCGGTCATGGGGACTTCGAAATCTGTCCGCTGTGATGTGCTTGTAGAAAGCCGAGGAACAACCACGACCTCGGGACATTCGAGGGCTTTTCCCCCATCTTTCTTCGGAGTTTTTTTTGCCACGAGGCAGGATCTCTGGCTCAGAGGGTTTGGCGGTCTCAAATGGCTTTTTGGTTCGGGCCACTAGCGCCAAATCCTCGTCCTCATCTTCTTCATCATCTAGGAGCTGATAGACTGAATCTATGTCCACGGGAATGACGTTCCTCCTACGTCTCCGAGTAGGGCCCATTTTATTTTGGGGATCTTCGGGCTTCGAAGCCCTTTTTCTCTTATTATCCTTCTTCGGTTTTGGAGTCAGGGACTCGATCCCTTCCCTAGAAAGATATTAAACAGTTAGGAACCCTTCCACGTGGGTGGTAATGCTCTCCTCGGGGGTGGGATCTGTACCACGACCTCATTCCCCCAAATACAATCTTTTTTTATGGCATCTAGGTGTTTCTCCATTATCGAGCAGATATACCTCGATGTATGTTCACATCGTCCAGGAACCGCGGGAGGATTTTCAATGTTGAAATCTTTCTTTAAGGTGAAGGGGCCGGGAACGATCTCGTGAAGGGTCGGCGCCTTGTCGCCAACTGGACAGGAAGAGGAGGATGAAGCTTTCTCTTTCTAGGGAACGATTGTTGAAGTTTTCACCATTTCTTCAAGTTAAAAGAAGTGGAAAGGGATAGGGTTTGATGATTTTTGGCGCTAAAGGGGCGAAAAAGCAAGTAACGAAGGAGAGAGAGATGAAGAGAAGAAGATATTAGAGAAATTGCAAAGAGGAAGTAAAATCCTTAATCGAATGAGGAACCCTATATTTATAAGCAAGCGACAACATTTTGGCGACGTTAATGGCCGACCACTACTGGTACACATTTAATGTTTTGGGGAAGCGAATCGACGGGACGTTTCAGTCACCTCGAACGCTCACGTCACAGGAACGACGTCATCATCAAGGACTCCGAAAACCCGTGGATCAAATTATTTCTTATCATTTTATTCTAAGAAATACGAGGACTATCTGTATACGTTCAAAATCAAGTATGCTCGATTTCATGGGCTCGAGGAGTCGTTTTGAGCCCGAGATCAGAATGGACCATACTTGAACCCGATGGATCGAGCTCGAGCTTGATGACGGAATGCAAGTCTCGAAGATCGGAGTACACGATGAATACCGAGGCGGGGTATGACCAACCCCGAGATAATGTCGTTATGGATTTGTAACAGAAAGAGCAAAATTCCCGCAATGGCCCAAAGATCAAGGCATAAATTCCGGAACGGATTTGTACGAATTCGTACTAGGCGGTTAGACAACTGTACAATTAGATTCCTTACTAAAAACGGAGATGTACCTTATTTAAGACTCCCCTATTATATAAAGGGGAGCTCATTCATTTGTAAAGGCATGAATCATTTGTAAAGAATATACACACTTACTTTCTTGCTCATCACTCATCAGAATTGTCTTTCAACTTATTGTTCTTACTTTGTTGTTCTCATTAGTATATCTCGAGGTCATCGTAGCTCGAGGTTAGGACTTGCTCGCACACTATATTGATTTAGTTTACTCTTTTAATTTATACGTTTGTTTTCTTGATTATCAGTTAGTATTAAATCGAATCACGTATCTTTAAGACCACAAAACAAATTTAATTGTTATTCGAAAACAGTTCTACTCCCTTATCTTACTTGATATGTGTGGCAACCAAAACGGTGGGCTTGGCCCATTGTCTTCACCTAAAAACTTTTATTTAAAGACAACCTTAAAGACCTTTTATTAATGGCCTGGTATGGTGGTTTTGACCCAATTATGACATTCTATCCACATCTCAAAATTATTATCTACTAAATTGCTTCCCAATAAATTGAAGTCAGATTGGAATTTCATATATCACATCGACACATATGGCATGAGGAATTTGCCAACAACTTCACCCATTTCTTGTCTATTTTAATTATTTTTTGCTGCTAAATGACAAGAATAACCTTCACAAATTTTTGGGCTACAAATTATCTCTCGGATATAAATCTTTGCAAGCTTTTCCAAAGTGTTATAAGTAATCTATATAGGAATAAAGTGTGCAAGTCTAGTAAACTTGCCAATAACAACCTAGATTGCATCAAACTTACCTCAAGGTATGCGGTAAACTTACCACAAAGTTTATGGTGACAAGCTCCCGTTTTCATTTGGAAATAATCATCTTTGAGTCAAGTCTCTCGTTTCTGGTGTTCATACTTAACCTCTTGGCCAACAATATTTTCAAACTTAAAATGTGTTGTTCTACTTAGAACAAATTAATTTAATAGTGTCCTAGGAATAAAACTAACAAAGTATTGATTTAGATGGCTACATGTATCTAGAATAATTTTCAAGTTTTATACTCGTTTTTTTCTATTTTATGTGAACTTTTTTATTAGATACAAAGTTTAAGAAAGAATTTTTTTTTTAAAACTTATGGTCTTAAATATATTATAAAATTCTTGTGTCTACAAAATCATGATATTAAGAGTAAAACATGAAGTTTATTATAATTGAATTATTTTTAAATATAAAAATAACATTCTTTTAAGCGCACGCTGAAAAAATAGTATCACATAAAATAAAATAAAGAGAGTAATCTTTTCAAAAAGCTAAAATTATATCAAATTAATTTTACCCAAATATAATGCGGAACGAAGTGAGAAAGTGTTGGCATGCAACAGAAGTACAGGGAATCTAGTAGAATTAGGGCTTAAAGTAGATTGTACTGCTCTATCTATATATATATATATATATATATATATATATATATATTTAGGGCATCAGTTATAGGGACAATAAAAGAAAAAGGAACTGACTTTGTATAAAGATCAGAAACGGCGAGACATCTTCTTGTACTTCCCACATTTTTACATTAACATCATTCCAATCTTTATGTTACTATACTATTTGAAAAAAAAAAACACATTTCACTAAGATTAATGTTAACAAATGAGAGAGAGAAAAGAAAAGGAAAGAGAAAATGTGATTCACAATCATGCGTGACTGATGTCTGCTAAATTCGAGGACATTGTAAAATGCCTCTCTTATAAGACAGTGAAAAAGAATAAAACACATGCATGCATACAAACACAGACACTTTCACTAAGATTAATGGCATGGTTGCTGCTGGGCACATGACTTGCACTACTGTTCTCATCATCATCATCAGGCAAAAGCACATTATTTCTCTGTGTGCGCGCGTTCTTGTGTCCAGTTCGAGGCATTTGGAAAAAATATGTCAAGTTATAACTGTAGCTGAAATTTGCTGACTGCTGACCTTCAAACACGTAAAGACAACTCGTAAACAATATTCCCTCAGGTTCATAATAGGTGATCAGTTTTCTTTTTTTATTTTGGTCCAAAATAAATATTAAATTATGTAATTCAAAATAAACCCTATCTACATATCCCTAAAAAGTTTTCTTACTCCTCACATTAAATATTTAATTAGGGGTAGTTTAGTCATACTATGTATTTTTATGTAGAATTTAGTATTTTTTAATGGACGTGTTAAAAGTAAATTGGCCACTTATTGTGAACCGGAGGGAGTACTACGATATTAATGGTTACATACTTTTTATGTTGAGCTCAAGGAAAGTTTTGTAAGATTTCTCGAATAGGTTCCTCTAGGTTTAGTTATGTCTCGAATAGGTTCCTCTTTTTTTTTTCTTTCAAATAACCTCATCACTGAAGGACATCTTTTTATTCTCTTGCGGTTGATTGTATGTTGCTTATTTCTACTCACAGCTAAACTTTGTTCGAATTGCACACTTGAATTTCCTAACTTATCTCCAAAGAGATTCTGTTCAATTCTACAAATTGAACAAATCCAAATCTAATAACAATTATCCAAAATACTTTTTTTTTTTTTTGCACTATTTCAAAAATTCAAGGACTCAATCATACGGATAAGTAAAATATAGGAAAGTGAGGGAAACAAATACTTAATTTAATGCAAAAAAGTGACATATTATATATGCCCAATTTTTTTTTTTAACTTACTACATTTTTTATTATCTTTAACTAACAAAAAAATAACCACATTTGTTTACTGAGAGGTTAAGACTATTAACAAACGCATGATAAGGGTAGGAAGTATCACTTCTCCACACTTATTCACGTATTCGTTATGCTTTATATTTTTACAATCGTGAATTTGTTTGATTTGTTACGGAGTAGCTTTTCCTCTTGTACGACAATTTATACATTTCCGACCCTTAATGATCTTAAAGAATAAGGAAAAAAATTGTGTAGGGTTCGAGATTGTTATGTGCTTACATTAAAAAATGAAGTTTCTTTTGGTAGTGAGTTTTCTACTATCTTTGCAATATTTAGCAAATTTCAATATTGTTATTCCAAACGATGTTCAAGTCATTCTTGTAACTACAACCTATACTGGACTCCTTATCTTCATAAACTGTCATATAATCAACACAGCTTAAATGTTTAGTAGAGTATAACCAAACGTTGGGATTCAAGCTAGTCCTAGGAATTCATATTTAATATGGTAAGATGGGTCAATCTATGATATTTGATTACTTGCAGGGGACACAGCCAAACTATTAAAGAAATTTCCCTGATATTATTTGGCCAACAAAGAGAGAGAGAAGGGTAACGCGTGAGCAAAAGCTCAACTTACATACGGCTGCATACAATTTCTTTTTCACTTCATAAGATATTTTACACATATATATATACCGAGGCGGTCTCAAGATTTTTACACGATGGGGACATAGTATTCTGTTCAACCAGTGACCCCTAAAGGCTTTTAGTGTTCAGGGTGGCACGTGCTTTAAATTAATTATTTTCAAAATATATTATATGCATATACAAAAATTTTCCTGAAGCTTACGGGATCTGGTGACCCCACGTTGCAATATGTAGGTCCGCCTCTATATATATATATATATAAAATAGATATTTAGTACACATAATATATTAGTAATATTTAACGCTATAATATATTATACATAGAAAGTTACAAACACCAAAGTTGGAGGGAAGTAAGTAGGAACCTTTTTTTTTTTTTTTTTTTTTT
>ML386579.1:0-44125 GCA_005239525.1 Nicotiana knightiana | reverse complement strand
GTAGTGGCAAGGGGGCTGTGAAGTGGGTTGGAGTTATGGAGGGCACTAGTCCTACAAAAACCAATACATGTTTCTGACACTATGATTCCCACACTTGTTCCTTCCAATACTATACACGATAAAACCTTTCCCATTTTTAATATTGCTTCTCTCTGCCCTTTCGTTTCCTTCTCTTACCAGTTTCCTCTTCTATAACTTCTTTGCAGCATTTTCTAGATCATGCCCTTGGCTGGCAAAGACTTTAAAAAATGATCACGAAAACAATAATAAAAGGAAGAGCACGAAAAAGCACTTTTACAATTTGGAATTTCTTTTTTTCATAACTTCACCTAGAAAGTTAGTATACAGTACGTTAACGTGTCCTCTAAATCTAGTAATATGGGTTAGTTTAAAAATTTGAAAGTTCTAATACTTTTCTTAGTTTCACATTCGTAAGTATAGAATAAACGAATATTATTAGGTATGTTGTTGTTGTACATCGCCGTTCAAAACTTACTGGATACCTGCATTCTTGTTGGAAATAAAATAGAAAAGTTACAAGTGCTCTTGACTTATTACAATGCATAACTTATAATGCAATGCATGTGGGAAAATAGCTTGTTGTTCCATCATATATTCACATGAGAACTATTTGTGCTATTATAAGTGGACACATGGGTGCTCCCTAGCTAATAAGTTGCTAAATATCAATCTTAATTTTTTATTTAAAAGGAACCAATTGCTCAACAAACACATGCCTTGCTGGTGCATACTTTTGCTCAAGCATGTCTTTTCTTGATTTTACCTTCTTGTATGTCATGTAGCACTCATAAACATATCCCTGGTAAATTTTGACTTTAGTGTTGGTCTTATTTGCAGAAAGAAGTAGCTAGGTGTATCTCTAGCTCCATCTGAAGATTCTGAAATCTCATGGGACATTTGACTTTATATACATAAGCAAGGTCGGAACCAGAATTTCAACTTTATGAGTATAATTTTTAGAATGGCGATTTCAAATGCTAATGATTGGATAATAAGTATAATTTTATAATTTTCTTGATACAAATATATTATTTGTACAAAATTTACTGAATTCGGTCAAACCCGTATTTAAACTTCTACCTCTGCTATGTACACACGCACTTACTAGTTTATGTCACTGATGACATACTGCCACCAGCTTTTTGGGCTTGAGGGCAAGTTGGACATGGCTGGTTCTGTAATTAGTCCAACTACATTGACAAGATTTCAGAAGTGTGTCTTAGTTAAGTACTAATTAGTTAGGGCTACAGTTGGATAGAAACTCATTTCATAGGTTATTTAATGTGTGCCTCTTTGTTTGTTTATACCCTTGTCATTTAATGGTCAAATGTTTCTTTTGTTTGTAGCTCCTTCAAACTCATTTTACAGGTTAGTTGATGTGTGCCTTCATTATTTGCTATGAATGCAGTAATAGTGTTGGGATCAAAATAACAGGGCATTATGCAAAAGCTAATAATGTAAATTTTGATGGAAGATAAATCTAACAAAAAAAAATATATACTAAAAACATACTATATTATTAGAATTAGTAGTTAGTTGCCTGCTCAACATTAGCTGTATAGTTAGTTAGTTAGTTAGTTAGTTAATGGCCAGTTAGTGAGTTGATTATAAATAGAGACTATACTTGTACATTTCATAGATAATCAATAGAACAGTTTTCTTCTCTCCCAAAATATCTTCTTTCTATCGTCATGGATGAAATAAGAAATTTGTTTACCTTGAAAATGGTATTAACAATTATATTTTATTTATGATTTTAAAAATATGTGATTTATCTTAGTACTAGTTGACAGTCAAGAAATAATAAGTGTGAATAAGGAGAATGAAATAAGCAAACCAAAGTAGGCACAAAATTAGGACCTCGGGGTCCGATAATAGTAATAAATGAAGAAATGAATGAAAAACACTAAAGCAAAGAACAATAAAACTGTGAGACAGTGTTGAGCACGAAAAGAATGTAGAATGATGTATTGCAGTAAATGTTCATGTCTGTTACAAAATGACAGGGGTCCCCTTTATATAGGAGGGGGAGTCCCAACACAGTATATGTCTAATCATGACAAGGAAATGCTACTGGTACAGTTGTACAATGGCTCAGTACATACTTGTACTATTCTTGCAAACCTTGTCAGCTCTAATCACGTGCCCTTGGAAATTTTCCGCCTTTCCATGACGGTCAACGATTTTCATACTGTCTCAAGGTATGTTGTGATGAGTCCTCGATATGCTCTCTCGAGGGGAGTACTTCGGAGACGAGCCTCAGGCTGTGTTTCGAGCCCCTCGAAACTGGGCTCGGGATGTCATAGAGGCTCTAAAACAGACTTCCCTGATTTTGGTCGTATACAGATAGTACCCGCGTTTCTTAGAGTGAAATGATAAGAAACAATTTTGAATTTTTGGCTCTTCGATATCTCTACCATGACGTCAGCCACATGAGGTCAATAACTGATGTGACAGAAAGGTTGGACAGAGCACGATTGTCGAAAAGCCCCTGAACCGCTATTTGCCGCCTTTCAACTCCTTATGAGCATCAGTAGCATCTTTTAGACGATGACCATTCCCTTCGATCGAGAGAGAAGAATCAATAAGTATGTACGATGTAGATCCCGGAGGGAGACCCTCAAGGACATTCATAATCAGGGCTTTAATCTCTCGGAGGAGATAGAGCAGGCTAAGGCGGACCGATTAATGCCAAGTTCCTCCTTTCTACCGGCGATGAAGCCGATGTTGAAGACGAAGAGGAAGAAGCTGACGAGGATGCTAATCCCGATGGGGTTGATGAAGGCAAAGTCCCCGAGGGGGAAAAGATGAAGTCCCCGATGATAATGATAGACTAGATTTTCTTTCGGTAAAAGGCTCCCTGTGGGAGTGTTGTAAATGTACTTTTCCCCCATTTTGGCAAAAGACTTTTAAAATTTTGGTTATGCCTTGGAATGTTTTGTGTTCGTCCGAATCTTCGATGGCTCGAATAAGAACCTCGATTTTAAGTCAATATGTGACGATAATTGAGTACTTTGTGAGGTTTTCTCGAAGGCTGATGTTTCGAAGCCTTTTTATTGAAAGCTGATTGTTTCGAAGCCTTTTTATTGAAGGCTGACCATTTCGAAGCCTTTTCATTGTTCGGAGATGATGTTATCGAAGCTCCTTTTCTTATGCCGAGGGTAGCCTGATTAACCGGTTCTTTTCAAAGTATTTTCGAAGTATTTGAAGGTCTTTAGTTTTATGGTGCGGTCAGACGTCTCCGAGTCGCGTTAAATTCAGCCGTAGCCTTTTAATATGACCGTAGTCTTTATGTTCGGTCGTAGCCTTTAGTCCCCGGGTGAGATGGCCTCGGCATCTATATCGATGGTATGCCTTTTTAGGGGTCTTACAAGTTCAAATATATAGCCTCAGACTTAATATCGGGGTATGCCTTTTTTCTAAGGTCTTACGATTTTTAATATGCTTTGTTGAGGTCTTATAAATTTGATGTCGCCTTATCGAGGGCTTACTAGCTCGAAGTTGCCTCATTGAGGTCTTATAAATGTGATGTTGCCTCATCGAGGGCTTACCAGCTCGAAGTTTCCTCGTTGAGGTCTTATAAATTTGATGTCGCCTTATCGAGGGCTTACTAGCTCGAAGTTGACTAATTGAGGTCCTATAAATTTGATGTTTCCTCATCGAGGGCTTACCAGCTCGAAGTTGCCTCATTGAGGTCTTATAAATTTGATTTCGCCTCATCGAGGGCTTACTAGCTCGAAGTTGCCTCATTGAGGTCTTATAAATATGATGTTGCCTCATCGAGGGCTTACCAGCTCGAAGTTGCCTCATTGAGGCCTTATAAATCTGATGTTGCCTCATCGAGGGCTTACCAGCTCGAAGTTGCCTCATTGAGGTCTTATAAATTTGAGTTTTTTTATGGCTTGATGAGTCGACTGTCGATGACAATCCTTGAGTGTTCGAGAGTATTTGGCTCTTGATCCGTTTCATGAGAATATTAAACTTCTTTTGAGGCACAAAGTACTTTGATGAATAAGAATGCTTCTTTGGATACTTGATACATGCATACATGTTTTTTTCCTTCGGGAGCTCGACTATTCTACATGCCCCCCAGTATTCGAGGTTGATTAAAAAGAAGCCTTGAATACTTGTTGAGTTTTCCTTAGGTAGCATATAGGTGTTGCCTCGTTAAAAACCTTGCCGGTAAAACCCATTTGGGATAAAACCCGATCTAAGGGAAAAAGGGTGCAACAGATGCTTTAAAACCCAAGGTCTTCGAGTTGACGGATGCCACAATTTCTCAATCGAACATCTGCAAAAGGTCAGTGTGGAACATTCAAATGAAAAAGGAGAAGATTATACCTTAGCAATAATAGCGTTTGAGCATTGATATGTTCCAATTGCTTGGAAGCTGCTCGTCTTCCACGATGCTAAGTTTGTAGGATCCTTTGCCTACTACTCTGAGGACGTAGTATGGCCCTTCCCAGCTAGGGTCTAGTTTCCCTTCGTTTGGGTTTGGAGTGTTGAGGGTGACTTTCCTTAGAACTAAGTCCCCGTCCCCAAAGTATTGGAGGTTTGTTCTTCTGTTGTAGTATTTTTCGATCCTTTGCTTTTGAGCGGCCATTCTGACTAAGGCGGCTTCGCGCTTTTCATACAGTAATTCGAGGGCGGTGTTCATGGCCTCGTTGTTTGAGTCCTCGGAGGCGTGCTGGAATCTGGAACTTGGTTCTCAAACCTCGACCGGTATCAATTCCTCGGACCCATATACCAAAGAGAACGGGGTCTCTCCTGTGCTTGACTTTGAAGTTGTTCGATATGCCCATAGTACATCGGGCAGCACTTCTCTCCATTTTCCCTTTGCATTCTCTAACCTCTTCTTTAGGTTTTGGATGATAGTTTTGTTTGGGGACTCGGCCTGACCGTTCGCACCTGGGTGGTCGGACGTTGATAGGATCCTTTTGACTTTATGATCCTCGAGGAACTTCGTCACTTTGATGCCGATCATTTGCTTCCCATTGTCACATGTAATTTCAAAGGGGATCCCAAATCGGCATATGATGTGGTCCCATATGAAGTCAATGACTTCCTTTTCTCTTATCTTCTCGAAGGCCTGCGCTTCTACCTATTTCGAGAAGTAGTCAGTCGTAAATAAGATTAATCTAGCTTTACCTGGCATCGTTGGTAGGGGACCGATGATGTCCATTCCCCATTTCATGAATGGCCACGAGGAAAGTACTGAGTGTAGTTGTTCACCGGGTTGATGAATCATCGGTGCAAATCTTCGGAATTTTTCACATCTTCGAACAAATTCCTTGGTGTCTTTTTCCATGCTATCGTAGTAGTAACCTTCTCTGATTACCTTTCGAACCAGGGAGTCGGCTCTAGAATGGTTGCCGCAAGAGCCTTCATGGATTTCTTGTAGCACATAGTCGGTGTCCCCCGGTCCCAAGCATACTTCTAATGGCCCATTGAAGGTCCCCCTGTACAGTGTTCCATTCTCGTCGAGTGAAAATCGGGCTGCCTTAGCTCGAAGGGCCCTCGATTCCTTTGGATCCTTGGGGAGCTTCCCATGTTTCAAGTAGTCAATGTACTTGTTCTTCCAATCCCATGTTAGGCTCGTTCAGTTGACTTCGGCATGGCCTTCTTCGATCGCCGATTTGGATAGTTGCATAACAGTCCCCGGGAGTATGTCATCTTCTTCGACAGACGATCCCCAGTTTTAGAGTGCATCTGCCTCGCTATTTTGTTCTCGAGGTACGTGGATCAGGGTCCATTCATTGAAGCAATGCAACGTAACTTGAAGATTATCTAAGTATCTTTGCATCCTATCTTCTCGAACCTCGAAGCTTCCATTCACTTGGTTTACAACTAGAACAGAGTCGCATTTTGCTTTGATGACCTCTGCTCCTAGGATTTTGGCCAGTCCGAGACATGCAATTATGGCATCATACCCGGCCTCATTGTTAGTCAACTTTGAAGTTTTATAGATTGTATAATTGTGCCACCCGTATGTGGTTTTAGAACTACACCAAGACCGGACCCTTTAACGTTCGAGGCACCGTCAGTAAAAAGGGTCCACACCCCCGATGACGTGCATGCCTTCAACAAGAGTTCTTTCTCTACCTCGGGCACGAGGGCAGGCGTAAAATCGGCTACGAAGTCCACCAAAATTTGAGACTTGATAGCCCTTCGGGGTTGGTACTCGATGTCGTACCCCCCGAGTTCGATGGCCCATTTAACCAATCGGCCCGATAATTCGGGCTTATGCACAATGATTCGAAGAGGGTACGTAGTTAAAACACATATACGATGGCATTGAAAATAAGTTTTCAGCTTACGAGATGCACTTATTAACGCAAGAGCTAATTTTTCTAAGTGTAGATACCTGTTTTCAGCATCTCCTAGGGTCCGACTTACGTAATAGACAGGGAATTGCGTACCTTGTTCTTCTCGAACCAACACACCACTTACCGCTACTTCGTACATGGCCAATATAAGTATAGCGTTTCGTCCTCCTTTGGGGTATGGAGCAGGGTTGCGCTCAAGAGATACCGCTTCAATTCTTCCAAAGTGTGTTGGCATTCCGGGGTCTACTCGAAATTGTTTTTCTTCTTGAGTAGGGAGAATAAGTGGTGGCTCCGATATGATGACCTCGAGATGAATCGGCCCAGGGCCGCTATCCGCCTGGTCAGCCGTTGTACCGCTTTCACATTGTTTACCACAGTGATTTCCTCGATTTCCTGGATTTTGTCGGGACTGATCTCGATTCCACGGTTCGACACCATGAAGCCCAAAAATTTGCCTGATCCAACTCCGAAGGCGCATTTCTCGGCATTAAGCTTCATGTTGTACCTTCTAAGGATGTCGAATGTTTCCTGCAAATGAGTCAAATGGTCCTCTGTGCGCAGGGACTTAACTAGCATGTCGTCAATGTAAACTTTCATAGATTTGCCTATTTGATGCTCGAACATCTTATTAACTAGGCGTTAATATGTAGCTCCCGTGTTTTTTAGCCCGAAGGGCATGACATTTTAACAATATTTACCATACTTCGTGATGAACGAATTCTTTTCCTGGTCCCCCGAGTTCATTTGGATTTGATTGTACCCGAATTAGGCGTCGAGAAATGTAAGGATCTTGTGGTTGGCCGTTGCATCGATCAAGTGTTCGATGTTGGGCAATTGGAATGAGTCCTTAGGGCATGCTTTGTTCAGATCTTTGCACATTCTTAATTTATTTCCTTTATTTGGGACTATTACTACATTAGCTAATCATTCTGGATATTTCACCTCCCTAACGGATCCTATTTTGAGGAGTTTTGTTACCTCATCTTCGATGAATGCATGTTTTACCTCGGACTGAGGCCTCCTTTTTTGCTTCACCGATTTGAACCTGCAGTCGACACTTAGTCGATGAGTGGTTACTTCCTGCGGGATCCCTGTCATGTCTAAATGGGACCAAGAGAAGCAATCAATGTTATTAATAAGGAATTGAATAAGTTTTCTCTTGAGTTTGGGGTTAATCCCATTCCCAGGTATACCTTTCGGTCCGGAAGATGCTCGATCAAGACGGCCTATTGAAGTTCTTTGACTGTCAACTTTGTTGCGTCCGATTCTTCGGGGGCAACGAAGGCTCGAGGAGTGACGAAGTATTCTTCATCATCCTCCATCAACTGTTCACAAGTCGCTCGCCCCTCGTGGATCTACTTGTCTTTTGACTTCTCCGAAGCGGAAGATGTCGATGTTGATCTCATGTCGTGTACCGTGAACATATTTTTTGTTGCATGTTGATCTCCATACACTGTATTCACACCATCTTTTGTTGGGAACTTCATCATTTGATGAAGAGTTGATGGCACTGTCCTCACACTATTTATCCACAGCCTTCCAAGTAAGGAATTGTACCTCATACCACCTTCGATGACATGAAACTTGGTATCTTGAATTGTACCAGCTACGTTGACTGGGAGATGATTTCCCCTTCATTGTCTCACTCGCCATGTTGAATCCATTGAGGACTCAAGAGGCGGGTGTGATCTGATTGAGCAGTCCGAGCTACTCCACCACTTTCGACCTGATTATGTTGGTCGAACTACCTGGATCCACGAGCACACGTTTAATTTGAACTTTATTCAGACGGAAAGAAATTACTAGTGCATCATTGTGAGGCTGAGACAAGGCCTTGACATCTTCTTCATCGAACGTAAGATCATCCTCGGGTATGTAACTTCGAGTTCGTTTTTCCCTGGTGATGGATACTTTTGTCTGCTCGAATGCGGGCCCCTGAGGGACGTTGAATCCTCCAACGATCATATAAATGATATGTTGCGTCTCTTCCTGTTCGCTTTTCATATTTTCCTATCTTTATCGAAATTGATTCTTAGCTCGGTCACTGAAGAACTCTCGAAGGTGACATTTGCTGATCAATCAGGCTACCTCTTCTCGAAGCTATCTACAATCCTCGGTCCTATGACCATGAATGCCTTGGTATTTGCATATTAAGTTGGGGTTCCATTGGGAAGGATCTGACTGCACGGGCTTCTACCACCTGGTATCCTTAATTTTACCTATGGCTGATATGACATCCAATTCATCGATGTTGAAGTTACATTCCGACAACCGGGCGTCTCCATTGGTCTCGACCACCTGTTGAACCCGGTCTTACTCATAAGTCCCCGAGAATTTCTGCCTTGATCCGTCCCTCGATCATTTCGAGGTATGTCCCATATCGAAGTGTTTCTTTGATCTCCGACATATGGTTGATATCTCTCCTTGCTCGGCCTTGACTCTCTTTCTAGATGTATGAATTCCTTAGCAAATAACTTGTTTGGTTACACTGAACCGGAGGAGGCTCCCAATTGGTCATCCTCGACCTTTATATTTGATTGGCACCTGTTTTGGACATCCGCCCAATTTACGGCGAGATGTTCCATCAAATTTTGTCTCAGCTGCTTCGAAACTATCGAGCTTCGTTTGTTCAAGCCTTGAGTGAAGGCCTACACTGCCCAGTCATCAGAGACTGGTGGTAATTCCATTCTCTCCATATGAAAGCGAGATACAAACTCCCTTAACACCTCGCTTTCCCTTTGTTTAATTTTGAAGACATCAGACTTCCTTGTAGCGACCTTGATGGCACCAACATGTGCCTTTACGAAAGAGTCTGCCAACATGGCAAACAAATCTATTAAGCTCGAGGGTAGGTTATGATACCACATCATGTCCCCCTTCGATAGTGTTTCTCCAAATTTTTTCAATAAGACGAACTCGATCTCGTCATCCTTCAAGTCATTACCTTTTATACCACAAGTGTAAGTGGTAATATGCTCATTGGGGTCCATGGTTTCGTTGTACTTCGGGATATCGGGCATCCTGAACTTCTTCGAAATGGGCTTTGGAGCCGCACTTGATGGAAATGGTTTCTGCACGAACTTCTTCGAATCTACCCTCTTCAAAATCGGAGGTGCACCCGGGATCTGATCGACCCTCGAGTTATACTTTTCTACCTTTTTGTCATTAGCTTCTATCTTCTTTTCTCCTGATTCTATATTTTTGGCGAGGTCCTCGAGCATATTCATAATAGCGGGGTCTGTTGCTGAGCCATTGTCACTCGATCTTTCTGGTGCCTGTTCGACTCGATGAGCTGCTTCCGGTACTACCGTGCTTGGAATTTTCTGCTGGCTCTGTAGCTGAGCAATAGCCACTTGTTGTGCTTGTAACATCTCAAAAATGACTTGTAGGCTAACTTCTCTTTCTTCCCGAGCTTGAGTTCTCTGCGCTTCGTGTTGGTCACCTTCGCGACATTTCCGTCGGTATCAGAGCCTACATCGATATGCACAACATTGCATGAAGCCACATTGACGAGGAGTGATGCTGGTACTACCCCAGGATTTTGCGGTGGTACACCCGCGATTGGGGTCGCTGCACTATTCTCTCTATGGGACTCAGGCTATTGTTTTCAGGTGAATCTGCCGAGTTAGACATTTGGACCTGAAATCAAATATTCTTGGACAAGAAAAAGTGTGAAAAATAACTTGTGTTTTCAGAAAACTAGCACGAAAACAATCACTATTATTTTTAGCCCCATGGTGGGGGTCAAATTGTTTACCTTGAAAATGGTATTAACAATTATATTTGATTTGTGGTTCTAAAATATGTGATTTATCTTAATACTAGTTGAAAGTCAAGAAATAATAAGTGTGAATAAGGAGAATGATATAAGCATACCAAAGTAGGCATAAAACTAGGGCCTCAAGCTCGCTGGAGTCGGGCCCTCGGGGTCCGATTATAGTAATAAATGAAGAACAATGAATGAAAAATACTAAAGAAAAGAACAATAAAGTTGTGAGACAGTGTTGAGCACGAAAAGAATGTAGAATGTTGTATTGCAGTAAATGTCCATGTCTGTTACAAAAAGACAGGGGTCCCCTTTATATAGGAAGGGGGAGTCCCAACATAGTAAATGTCTAATCATGACAAGGAAATGCTACTGGTACAATTGTATAATGGCTCAGTACGGACTTGAACTATTCTTGCAGACCTTGTCAGCTCTAATCACGTGCCCTTGGGAATTTCTCGCCTTTCCATGACGGTCATCGATTTTCATAATGCCTCGAGGTATGCTTTGATGAGTCCTCGATATGCTCTCTCGAGCGGAGTACTTTGGAGACGAGCCTCAGTCTGTGCTTTAAGCCCCTCGAAACCGGTCTCGGGATGTCATAGAGGCTCTAAAATCGAAGTTCCCCGATTTTGGCCGTAGACAAAACTGGGCTCCATATTGAGAAAACTAACATTCTAGCAGAGCAATGACTGGGTCATACGTTTGTTGTGAAATTTTAGTAATTGATTTTCGTGTCTAGTATTCTTCCTCTTTTCTCTACTATGATTCTTCTATTTTTCTTCAATGTTGAACGACGAAATTGATGAAAAAAATTGATCACACACATCCATTGTATGTTCATCCTTCCGATAATACGGAATTGATTCTAATTACATTGAAATTGACAGGATCTGAGAATTATGGACGTTGGCGTAGGTCGCATCGAGTCACACATCAAGCTAAGAGAAAATCTAGGGTTTGTGACTGATACGTGTACAAAGGGCCAGTTTAAGATTGAATTTCATAAAGATCGGGAAATCTGCAATGCAATTGTCTTATCTTGGATTATGAACATGGTGTCAATAGACCTTCTTAGTGGAATTGTATATGCATCAACCGCACATCTGATCTAGAAGGATCTGATGGAACGCTTTGATAATCTGAATTGTGTGCGTATATTTTATCTACATAGGAAATTACCAAAATTTCGCAAGGAGCTAATTTAGTGGTGACTTACTCTACTAAGTTGAAAGCGCTTTGGGCAGAGTATGATGCCCTAGTTCCTTCACCAGGTTTTGATTGTCCCTAATCGAAGGACTATATTGAAAATTTGCAGCGTCAGAGACTACTTCAATTCATTAGTGGTCTCAATAAGTCATATGAGCAGGCTTGCAGGAAGGTTCTCATGAAAACCGTAGAGCCTATTTTGTATCAGGCATATGCTATGATCATAGAGGATGAGAATGAAAAGGCCACAACCTTTTTCCATAACTTAACAAATATTCTTAGATCATCACCCTATTTATTTTAATTATATGTGAAACATACCAAGCTAGTAAGCTTCTGCAAAATTGGGTCGAATAGAACGATGAACACCTCTAATTACACTATAAGGTATTGTTGCGACAGAACATGTTCGAGTAAAATATTCTACTCTTGAAGCACTTGATCAGGATGAAGCTTGAGCGATACTTAGTGAATTTTTATTTAAATTTAACATAATTATTAATGAATGTTAGTTAGATATGATCACCCTATTTATTAAAATTATCATACAAGTAAGATCCTCTACCTTCACAAGGTTGGGGTAAGGTCTGCATATACACTATCCCCATTCCCCCTCCCCGCTCCCCCTTCCCCCAGATCCTACTTTGTCAGATTATACTGAATTTATCGTTGTTGTAGTTGTTGTTGTATCTGACAAGTAAGATCCTGTAAATTTTGGCCAAAATAAATGATAAACACTTTTAATTACCTTAAAATTTATTGTTTCAATAGAACAAGTTCGAGTAAAATAACTATTCTCGTATCACTTAACCATGATGAATTTTGATTAATACTTGATGAAATTTTATTTAAATTTTATATAATATTTAATAAAAATTAATTAGACATGATCTCCTTTTTTATTTAAATTATATTTGAAACTTACATGTAAGATCCAATAAAATTAAGTCGAAAGAACATCTCTAACTGCCTAAAAAGTATTATTTCGATAGAACATGTTCGAGTAAAATAACTCTTCTCGAAGAAATCATCGATTCTCGTTCATGACAACTTGGATCGCAGATAAACTTGGTGATGTCGTTACTTTCATCGCATAAGATTATTGAAGATAATGATCAGGTTAACGAACCTGATAACTACCCGATCACTTAGCTTTAGTCTATTAGAATTAGGACTCTTGTATTAGTCATCCTAGAACAGTTCTACTCTATGTTGTACATCCTAAAATATATGATCAATATCTTGATAGGCTTATGCAATTGCTTAATATATCAATATATTGCCTTGTTGACATTGTCTCTGTGCCATAATAATCACATGGTATCAGGCTTCTTTGAAGCTAATTCTGCTGCCAAAATTCAGTTCTTGATACATAATAATGATCTTGTTCATATGGCTTTCAACACCTTTTCAACAACCTCCCTTCATCATCTCATTTCTTCATGTCCCGTGAAGTTGAAGCCCTTTAATTATCTGATATGGAGAATACAAATGATGTAACTTATCAAAGTATTGGGTTGAACTATCTCATTGAGGAAAATCCAAAAATTATAAACATAGAAGGCACCAGTGGGAGCAGTGATAAGGAGAGTGGCAAAAGAGTTGACAAAAGTAGTGATAAAAAGGTTGATACTGCTGATGACTGGACAGAAAAAGATGTGTTGTTAAAGAGTTGTATATATAGGACAATGTTAGAGGAGAGTATGTATCTCATTGTGAGATGCACAACTGCTAAACAAATGTGGGAATGACTAGAAGAAAGTTATGCAGGCAACAAAGGACAAGGAATTCCAGTTGAAGCAGCAACTTTAATCCGCCAAGCTTGGCAATGGAACCATTGATAAGTATCTAAAGGAATTCAATGGCCTTTGTGATGGCTTGGCTTCCATACACAAGCCTGTAAATAATGATAGCCAGGTCATTGATTTTGCTAGAGGTTTGGGTCTTAAATACAAAACCTTTAGGACTGTTATGTTTGGCAAATCCCCTTATCCAATTGTGAGTCAGTTGGTCACTCTTTTAAGAGCTTTTGATCTCAGAGGAAATGAAGGATATGATTCACAACCAGCGAATCATAATATGGCATTTTCAGCATAAAGAACAAACAACGTCAAAGGTAGAGGAAACTTCTCAAACAAGAGAAGTAACATGAACTATAGATCAAGAGGTAGAGGCTTTAGTCTTGCTGGTCAGAACATCAATCAAAACTCTCAAGGATCTGGAAGTTCTCCTAAGGGACAGGAAAACTCAAGATCACCAGTCTTCCAGATATGTGGTAGGAATAATCATACTGCAATAAAGTGCTTCTATAGGTGGGATTTTCGTATTAAGCACCAGAAGATTTTCCACATGCTCTTGATAAACTCAATGTGAACAGTCAAAATGGTGGAGAAAATTCTCACTATATGGATTTTGGGGCAAGTACTCACATGACAAATAATTCAAGTAACTTATCCAACCATAAACCTTACAACATAAATGATTAAATTGTAGTAGGAACTGGACAAGAACTGGATATCACACATGTTAGAAAAGGAACAATTTATTGTTTAAGGATGAGTGAAGTTCTAATAGCTCCTAAACTCAAAAAGAACTTGCTATCTGTAAATAAGATTACTAGAGATAATTACTGCTCCATTGAGTTTGATGAAATATCTTTTCTTGTAAAGGACAAGAGGTCAAGGAAACTGATGACCAAAGGTTCTAAAAGAAGATATATATATGCCTTGAAGCTGGACAACCTGGTTGCTTTGAGTGCACTTGATAAGAAGGAGCTCTAGTGATATTTGGCATACCAGTCTTGGGCATCCAAATTCTAGGTCCTTAGAAGTACTTAGTAACAATAAGTGTATCAATGTCACATGTTGGAATAAAACTCCTACCGTTCTTGTTAGTTGTCAAATGGGAAAAGGTTGTAAACTACCATTCAAGTTGAGAAATAAAGTTGAGAATCAACCTTTATTGAAAATTCACTGTGACTTGTGGAATCCTGCTCATGTTGAATCCTCCCAACATATGAAATATTATGCTTTATTTTTTTATTATCACAGTAGATATACTTAGTTATATCCTTTAAAACGAAAATCAAATTTCTTTAATATATTTGTCAAATTTCATAAAATGATTGAGAAAAAATATTCAAATAATATCAACATCTTTCAATGTGATAGAGGTGGTGAATTTTCAAGTTCAGAATTTGTTAACTTCTTAGAAAATTGTGGCATTGTAAGACATATTTTTTGTATACTCCTGAGAAAAAATGTCATTATAGAAAGGAGCATAGACATTTAGTGAAAACTGAATTGACACTACTGCTACATGCTATGTGACCTTTATATCTATGGGCTGAAGCATTTCTCACAGCAGTATTCTTGATAAGTCAGTTGCCATCATCTGTGCTTAAAAAGAAAACACTATTTCATAAATTACATGGTTCACACCCTGATTACAATAGTTTGAAAGGCTTTGGGTGCATGTGTTTCCCTTACTTAGAAGAAAACAAAATTTCTCACCCAAGTCATATTCATGTGTGTTCATTGGTTATAACAATTTGCATAAAGGCTATCGGTGTTATCATCCATCCACAAGGAATGTCTTTATATCAAGACATGTTGTCTTCGACAAACTAACACTTCCTTATGTGCACGAAAATAAGACTGATAGTGCATCAAATGATTCTAGTCATATGGCCACATTTTTTTAATTTTTCTCAGAATTGCATGCCAAGTCTGGTTAATCAGATCCTACTACTGCAGGGGAAGTGTTAGGAGCTGATCTCGATGTTGTTGTAGATGATGTTTCAAATGATGAAGCTGCTAAACAAAATACTAATGTTTCTGATCAAAATGATGGTGTTGCTTCTCAAAAAGTTATTCCAAGTGCTGATCACAATAATGTTGTTGAGTGATAAGTGTGGATTTTGATTGTTTATTACCACCTTTTAGCTTTTATTTTAGTGTGATAGAATTGAATTGTGTTCCCGAAACTTATGAATTGTGCAAATTGCAGGAATGCTGGAAGTTTACTCTCCCGAGATGAAATCCAACTAAAAAAGGAGTGATCCGAAGCACAAGGAAATAAAGGGCGTAGAAGTAAAAATGGGCGGTCCGCAGAAGAAATTGTGGACTGCAGAATTTCATCTGAGGCTGCAAGTCAAGAAGAAAAATCTAAAATAACTTTCAGCAATGTGCGTACCGCACATGACTTGTGCGGCCGGAGAACTAGGCTTAAGAGTCAAAGATCAGAGAGTATACAAAAAGACTAGGTCCAAGAGCCTTTGTGAAGTGCGGACCGCACAAGAATTGTGCGGCCAGAAGATTGCCTCGCGGTAGTCCAGAAATGTGCGGCCACAGAACTCACCTTCCTGCCAGTTGAAGAAATTCGCGGACCACACATGGAATTGTGCTGCCACAGAACCTCCCAAGGGGCATTTTTATCCGAAATTTTTGGCCCTATATAAATAGACGAGTTTCACAAAATTATGTCACATACAAAGTTGTTGTAGTCGTTTCTCTTTGCTATTTTAGGAAGTTGTATCTTATTTGAGTATCTTAACATTAGGTTTCATCATTTTAATCTTCCTTTATGATTTTAATTAGTTTTTCTTCTTTATTTTCTTCAAATTCCATTATGAGTATCTAGAGTTTTTACTAGGTTTGTGACCCAACCCTATTGTGTAAACCTTATGGGTGAGTAATTCTATGCTTGTATACGATTGGGTGTTTATTATTTAGCTTAGTTCATGCCTCACTTTTAGAATTAATGGTTGCAAATATTGATCCATGCCTATTTGACTTAGTCTCTACTTGAGAAAGAGGGACCTAGTCTAGGATAACTTAGCTATCAAGGAATTGGGTTAATTAAGAGATTGATTAACCTAATTAAAGGGTTCTGATATTCGTCGTATTGTATGCATATTTTCTCATATATGTATATGGCCTCACACTATTCTCATGTCTCGTAGGTTTCAGATATATAATATAATGGTTTGTGCTAATTTGTGGTATTTCTATGTGTAGGAACCATTCAGATGCGACTGGGGACGAAAATGCGCGAATTGGAGCAATAATGAGAGAAAATGCAAAAACATCAAGTTGAGCGCCACAAGCAGCGTGGGGCAGTATCTGTGGCATACAAAACAGAATGTGATGAAGTTGAGCATTAGGACCAGCGCCCCACGCTGCCTTGGGCGCTCAAGACATGAAAGTGTCCTATTTCAGCCGGGACTCAATTATTTCGACCCCAAGACGCCTCTAACTCATATAAAATCCAACCTAAACCTATTTTGAAGAGTCGTATGTGAATTTGAGAGAAAAACAAAAATTCAAAACACTCGGGAGCATGAATTTGGTCAATTCTTCCATTCTTCTTCCAATTTGATTTTATATTTGAAAATATTATTTTTGATGATTGTATGAACATGAGTGGATAAACATCCTATTATTCTGGGGTCATGGGTGCTATATGAATGTTGACGTTTGAAGTTTAAATTGACGAGTTTGATATCATATTGGGTTGTTTATTTAATTATGTTCTTAATTATTTTGCTGAGTAGTTAACAGCGAAATACTATCTACGAATCTAAAGTTCAACTCGAAAGTGGGAATTCTAGATTGCATATAGGATTAAATAAAGCAAGTTCTTGAACCTGGGCATGGAGGAACGGGTTCACAATTAGAATAGAAATATACCTAATTACCTTGCTTAGTTGAAATACAGGAAGTGTAAATGCATTCTTGTTAATCTTAATTCCATTGACATATAAGCATAAAGTTAGCTTGAATAGGAGACCAAGAACTCGACTGATTATTATGAGTAATGTCAACCCTGTCAATCAACAATCTAGATAAATAAATTAGTCATTTAAGCCAAGAACGCAACACGATTGTCAGCTAGCCTATGACCCTAGAATATCCTCTCTTACTGAGTTTTGTCCGAATTATGCGTAAATGTTATGGTTGATTTCTAGTTATTTCATTGCTTGATAGTTTCTTAGGTAGTAAATTAGTCACGTACAAACTTTGTGAGAAATCTCTTGAATCGATAAGTTATTTGAGTTTGAATCAGTCAGTAGTCAATCATAAGTCTCCGTGGGAACGGTACTCTACTCACTACTTTATTACTTGACGACCACGTATACTTGCGTGAGTGTGTTTGGTCGCAACAGTTTCAAACTAGAGATAGTAATAACTCCACTTGAGCTATTATCAACTGTTTTGGTTGATACCCATTTGGACTTGAGAAACCCAAATTGGGCAAAAGTACTCTCTAGCCGAGAGGTATTGAGTGGGTAACGTGGATTTGAGAGCTATAACATACCCCAATCAACAAAACAAGTATAAACATCTTTATCCCATTAGGAAAATACCTAGGTTATGGTCACAACCCTAGGCCCCAATTGGAAAAACCTCAAAAACATTTTTCTATAATCTATTTTCTTCAGTTTGCATTCATTAGAGTAACAATAGAAATAGAACACAAACCTTGTTGTGGAAGTGAAATCTTAGATAACCCATTTTATTGCTTCAAATATATACTCCTAAAATCCCTCACAACTCCCAGTGGATTCGACCCCCACTCACAGTTGAGTAATTATTATTGCCTACGAATGCATCATATCTCCTATGGAGGTGTGTTGTGGACTTCGTCAATTTTTGGCACCGTTGCCGGGGAGTTAAAACGGTGTTAGGTATATATTTGGGTGTGTTTGTGGAATATCTTCTTTTCCTTCTGTGGTACTAACTTATTTGAGAAATCGTAGGTACAACCATGGAGAATAATGAGCTCGGAAATTTACCTTTGGGGGATGTGTATGTCGAGGATGAGCAAGTTGATGAGGTTACTCTTGAACCTCAAGCCAATAGAAGAGGCCGAGTGCCTCATGACAATGTCTTCACTCGATCTCCACCTCCACCACGAGCAGCTCCACACTGGATACTACCCAATGAAGGATATGCAAGTGCAATAGTCCCTCCCCGTATTAGGGTGGAAAACTTTCAAATCATCAAAGTGATGCTCACTTTGCTTAAGCAACGGGGTTTCTTCACTAGTGCTCCAACTCAAAATGTGTACATACATTTGACGGGGTTTGGGGACACTTGTTAGGGGAACAAACAAACAAATGTCTCCAGGATGCATTGAGGCTAAGCCTTTTTCCCTTCTCTCTACGGGGTAAAACTTTAGATTGGTTGGAACGATTGTCGAACCATTCCATTCACACTTGGGATAAGTTGGCGGAAAAGTTTATTTCTAAGTTCTTCTCTCTGGGGCACATGGCTACACTTCGAGATGAGATTTTTGCATTCAAGAAAGAGTCAAATGAACCACTACACGAGATATGGGAATGCCATAAAACAATGGTTAAGGAATGTCCCAACAACGATATGATTGAGAATATGATTCAACAAACTTTCTATTGCGGGATTAACACAGACAACTAATGTGTAGCGAATCAACTTGTAGTTGGGAATTTCATGACTACGCCTTATGCGGAGGCATGTGAGATTTTGGATGAGATAGCAAAAACGTCATCGATTTGGAAATCCCAGGCCAATGTTCCACAAGGAGACCCAAACATGATTCACCTTCACAAAGAATTGCAAGACCATGGACAATCCATTGCCGATTTGACAACCACCATGATGCAACTAACAAAGGCCCAACTATATCAAGTGCAAAATCCCAAGCAAGTCAATGTCATGAAGGGAGTGAACATGATGGTGAAAAAGAGGATAACTAAAGGTCCACAAGTGCAAAATCGAGTGGGGAATTATGTGCAAGAAGATAATGGTTTTAATTAAGATAATTCTTATAATGAACAAGAAGAGGAGGTGAAATATGTGAAAAACTTTCAAGGGAAAAGAAACAACTTCCAAGGCCCAAACAAACAACAATAACGATCTCAAAATAATCAAGGAAACTGGAATTCTGACAACCATGGAAAGTGGAGTGGTGGAAACAATCAAGGGAATTGGCGTAACAACAACAATCAAGGAAATTGGAGTGGAAATAATCAAGGAAATTGGGGTATAGGAGGGTAAACAATCAAGGATGATGGAACAACAATCAAGGCAACCAGGGGTCGGACTTTCAAATGCCCCCAAAGTATCAATAACCGAACAACCCACCTCCTTATGCTTCCCATGTTTCAAGTGATTCAAACGATGAGATGGGGTGTATTGAAAACATGTTCAAGAAAATGATGAAAAATAATACCGATTCGGATGCCCAACTTGCCTCATACAGCACATCAATCCGCAACTTAGTAGTTCAAAAGGGGCAAATCTCTCAAGCTCTAAATTCTCATTCTAAGGGGGCACTACCAAGTTACAAGGTAGTAAACCCAAAGGGTGGAAACAACACGAGGCATGCCATGTCTATTACTACAAGAAGTGGAAGGGGTGGGAATGCACCCACCTTAAGTCAAAGGCAACTTGTGGATGATGAGCAAGTGGTGCAAGAAGAAGAGATCCCGAGCAATGAGGTGCAACCTAATGATGAAGTCCAGATTGATATTGAAGATAGTGCGGAAGAGACTCAAGAGGAGGTAAACCCGTCTATGGATCATATTATTGACATATCAGAGTCAATAGTGCAAAAGGATAAGGCACCATTGCCTAAGACTCCACCTCCATACGCTCAAAGACTTTCCAAGCAAAATGGTGAAAACCAATTCAAGAAGTTTATTCAAATGATGAAGAGTCTCCCAATCAATGTTCCATTAGTTGGAGATTTGGAGCAAATGCCCGGTTATGCAAAGTTCATGAAGGATCCCGTGACAAATAAGCAATAAATGAATTTCGAAATGATCAAATTCACTCATCAAGTGAGTGCAATTGTGCATTTAATGGATCCTAAGTTAGAGGAACACCGTTCTTTCACGATTCCTTGTATAATTGGAAGTGCTGAGTTTGCTAAAGCTCTTTGTGGTCTTTGGGCAAGTATCAATTTGATTCCTTATTCGGTTTTCAAGACTTTGGGGATTGGTCAACCAAGACCCACCTCTATGAGATTGCAAATGAACGATCGTACTATGAAGAGACTCTTGGGAGTGATTGACGATGTCTTGGTTCGTGTTGACAAAATCGTTCTTTAGGCAGATTTTGTCATTCTAGATTGTGTAGTTGATTATGAGGTGCCGATTATTCTTGGAAGACCTTTCCTTTGTACGGGGAAAGCTCTTTGTGATGTTGAAGCCGGAGAACTTACATTATGGGTTGGTGATGAAAAAGTGGTTTTCCATGTGTGTAAGTCCATGCGACAACCAAAATAGCAATGAGGTGTGATATTTTGTGGAATTAGTGACCGATGTTATTGTTGATGACACAAGTGCTAAAATCAATGTTGGTGATATGTTGGAGTCCGTCTTGCTCAACTTTGATGATGACAAGATTGATAGATTCATGGAATGTGTGAACTCTTTGCAAGGAATGGGGTCGTACAACAATGCACCCCGAAAATTGTCCTTGGATCTTGAAAATAGGAGAACTCCTCCTACAAAGCCTTCTATTGAAGAGCATCCTACCTTGGAGTTGAAGCCATTGCTTCCACATCTTCGGTATGAACTTCTTGGTCCTTGTTCTACTTTACCTGTTATTCTTTTCTCTTGTTTGACTAACGTGCAGGTAGATTCCACATTGGCGGTGCTACAAAATAGGAACAAGGCTATTGGATGGACATTGGCGGATATTCGGGGGGCCCGCCTATTGCATGCATAAGATCAAATTGTAGGATGGAGTAAAACCATCTATTGAACATCAAAGGAGACTCAATGAGGCTATTCAAGAAGTTGTCAAGAAGGATATTATCAAGTGGTTGGATGTCGGGGTTGTCTACCCCATCTACGATAGTTCGCGGACTTCTCTGGTTCAATGTCCCAAAGAAGGGGGCATAATAGTGGTCATCAATGACAAGAATGAGTTGGTTCCTACCAAAGGCATAACGTGCTTTATATTGCTTTCTTGATAGGGTATTTGGGCTAAAACCAAATTCTTATTGCTCCGGAATATCAAGAGAAAACAAGATTTACATGTCCCTATGGTACTTTCGCCTTCAAGCGGATTCCATTTGGTTTGTGAAATGCACCGACGACTTTTCAAAGGTGTATGATGGCTATCTTCCCGGAAGTGGGAGAGGACTACCTTGAAGTTTTCATGGATGACTTCTCGGTGGTTGGAGATTCTTTTGATGATCTTGCAAATTTGGATAAAGTGTTGGCTAGATGTGAAGAAACAAATTTGGTACTTAATTGAGAGAAATGTCATTTCATGGTCGAGGGAGGCATTGTCCCTAGCCACAAAATCTCAAAGAATGGAATTTGAAGCTGACAAGACAAAGATTGAGGTGATTTGTAAACTTCCACCTCCAACTTCGGTGAAGTGTGTGCTGAATTTCTTAGGCCACACGGGGTTTTACCGGTATTTCATCAAAGATTTCTCAACGTGGTGAACCTGTTGTGCAAGATTCTTGAAAATGATGCTAAGTTCAACATCAATGATGATTTCATGAGAGATTTTGAATTGTGGAAGTTCAAGTTGACAACTACTCCCATAATCACCGCTCCAAATTGGAGTGTCCCTTTTGAACTCATGTGTGATGCAAGTGACGTAGCGGTTGGGGGTGTTTTGGGGAAATGCATCAACAAAAATTTTCATCCGGTCTACTATTCTAGTAAGACCATGAATAGTGCCCAAGTCAACTATATCGTTACGGAGAAAGACCTCCTTGTCATTGTGTTTGCAATTGAGAAGTTCTGCTCGTACTTGATAGGTGCAAAAGTAAGTGTCCACACGGATCATGCGGCGCTTTGTTATCTTATGAGAAATAAGGACTCCAAAGGTCAGTTGAGGAGATGGATGCTTTTGTATCAAGAGTTTGATATTGACATCCAAGATAGAAAAGGGAGTGAAAACCAAGTGGCGGACCACTTGTCTCGTTTGGAGGAGGAGGGAAGGCCGCATTATGGTCTCAAAATCAATGACTCCTTTCCCGATGAGTAAATCTTGGCTATTCCAATGAAAAAGGCTCCATGGTTTGTAGATACAGCAAATTTTCTTGTGTGTGGAATCATTCCGGATGAGTTTTTTTCAAACCAAAGGAAGAAGATCAAATCAGATAGTCAAGATTATTATTGGGATGATCTTTACCTTTTTGCGGATTTGTACAGATAAGGTTATTAGAGATGTGTACTGGTAGAAGAGCAAGGTGAAATTCATGGGGCCTGTCATTCTTTGCCATATGGTGGTAATCATGGTGGAGAAAGAACGCCAGCCAACATGCTTAGTTGCAGGTTCTATTGACCCATTCTTTACAAGGATGCAAGTGAGCTAGTGAAAAGATGTGATGAATATCAACGAGCCGGTGGAATCTTAAAGAAGAATGAAATGCCTCTCACAACCATCTTGGAGATTGATATTTTTGATGTATGGGATGTTGACTTCATGGGCCCTTTTGAGTTCTTGTGGAAACACCTACATCTTGGTTGCGGTTGATTATGTGTCCAAATGGGTTGAGAATGTTGCTTTACCCAACAATGAGGCGAGAAGTGTGGTTTCTTTCTTGAAGAAGAATATCTTCACACAGTTTGGTACTCCACGTGCTATTATAAGCGATGGGGGTCAAAATTTTGCAACAAGGCTTTCGACACCTTGCTTAGAAAGTATGGTATTACTCACAAAGTCAAGACTCCTTATCACCCACAAGCTAGTGGGCAAGTGAAAGTTTCCAACCGGGAGATAAAGAGTATCTTGTACACAACGGTGAATGCTAATCGGACGGATTGGTCTAAGAATCCTGATGATGCATTTTGGGCTTATCATACGGCTTAAAAAACACCTATCGGAATGTTGACATACCGGTTGGTGTTCGGAATAGCTTGTCATCTTCTTGTGGAACTAGAGCACAAGGCCATGTGGGCTCTAAAGAAGTTTAATCTTGATTCAGATGTAGGCGTTAACTTGAGGGTTGCACATTTGAATGAACTGGATGAGTTCCAGTACCATGCTTATGAAAGTTTGTCCTTGTACAATGGAAAGATGAAATATCTTCATGACAAATACATTTATAACAAAGAGTCCAAGGTGGGCAATCTTGTATTGTTATTTAACTCATGGTTGAAGATGTTTCCCAGGAAGCTAAAGTCTGAATGGAGTGATCCTTTTGAAATTGTGGGTGTGACTCCTTTTGGTGCATTAGACTTGAAGAACAAAAATAATGAAGTATTCTAAGTCAATGGCCACTGGGTGAAGCGCTATTTAGGAAAGGTTGAAGATAGCCACATCGTGGCGGTCATTCATTTCAATTGATGGTATTTTGTGTCGTGTCGTGACGCTAAATCAGGCGCTTCATGGGAGGCAACCCATGTTTCTTTTACTTTTTTCTTTTGTAGTTAGGTGTTATTTTTGTGCTAACTTGATTTGAAGTGCGCTACAGGGCTGAGTGTGACTTACAGGAATTGTGGACAGAAATCTGGTAAGTGTTGCAAGAATTGCGGACCGCAGTTGATTTGTGCGGACCCCGCATTTATGGTTGTTGCAGCAAAAGTGCAATCCGGCCTCATAATTATCTTGTGGACCGTACGAATAAAAGGTTGAAAATTTCTACTCTCTGAAGTTTAGTCTGTTAGAGAAAAGGTCGATGTGCGACCACAAAAGAAAATCTGAGGCCGCAGCATTTAATCTACAACCGCATACAAAATTGTGTGGACGTAGATGGGATGCTGAGTTAAGGTCACCAGGTAATAGAGTGCGGACCACATATGAAATTGTGCGGCCACACTCGCTCCTCTTTCCCTTAGCCAACCAATTAGTAATAGAGGAACATGGGCATTTGTTATGTTTCACTCTCTAAGCATAGAAATAGTGCCCTGTTGAAATTTCTTGGTGATTTCATATGCCCACACACACAACATCCTTGGTCAGTCACTCATTACACTCATTCATATGGTATGCTTCAATTTCTTGTTAATCCTTTTCTTTTAATTTGTAGATTTTTAGTTATTCTTAGGCCATTTGTCATTATAATTCAACTGTGTATCCATGTGGGGGTAAATCTGTAATGGGTTAAATAATACATGCTCTTTGGGGACTGGGTAAACATATTTTCATGCTTCTATGATGTTTCCATGTCAAATTATGCACAAAATTAAAAAACCTAGAATGAAACAATTGAATAGTTCGTAATTTTTGACTTCTGCAACCGCATATGAATTTGTGTGACCCGCAGAGCAGCATTAGTGAAGAAGGGATCTGCGGCCGCAAGGTAAAATTTGCGGACCGCATAATTCCCATTGCGGCCGCAGAAATGCAATTTTACTGTCATCAAAGAGTCCCTAATTTGAGACTCCAATGTGCGGCCGCAAGTTTATTTGTGCGGACTGTAGAAATCTTGTTGCGGCGCACATCAGCCAATTCTCTGTCATCAGAAATTTGGCATTTGTTGGGTCTTAGAGATGCAGCTTCAAGTATAATTGTGCGGACTCCACTTGACTTTTGTGGCCACAAAACAAAATTTTGTGGTCCGCAAGTCATCATTTTCAGCCGCAAGAAAATTATGCGGGACCGTAGATATGGTTTCCTGCAAGATGCTTTGATTGTGTACCCTCACTGTGTCTTCTGTTTAGATCTTACTTTCATGTCTTCTAGGTATGTTTGAACATTGAATTGCAACTAAAAATCGACTTTGCTTGATACAGACAATGGTTTGATCTAGGTCACGAGACGACACGTCTAAAGGGAGAGGTGAACCTTCTTGGGGTCGAGGAAAGAGTGTCTTGCCCTTTGGGCAACAAAAAACAATTACAAAGAAAGCTACAGCTGGCTAGGGGAGGACTAGATCTCTCCGACACAAGATCTTATGTTCCGTCGAGGGAAGCATCAAAGGGCAACCCAGCCTCTATTCAAGAGTAGCCGACCACAGTCAATGCCGCCAGGGAGATGCCAACTCAAGGACGAGCCATCATCATCTCATAGCACTTCCAAGGAATCAGAGAGTGTTAGTCAGGCTTCTGAGTCATCACCTACACCTGTCCCTGAGGCACAGGATACATCAGTTCAGGATATCCCCGATGATGGCAAAGGGGGAGATGCTTCAGCTTCCTGCCTTGAAAGGTCGAAGAAGAATTTGGGAGGACCGATTTCTTAGCTTGGTTTCCTTCACCAGCTTTTGTACCTAGTGGCCAACAAGGTCTCTATCCCTTGAGCAACAATTTCTGTTGAAAGATTTAGAGAAGTACAATCCAGTCGTTTTGAGGAAGTTCATGGAGCACAAGGGGTGGATTTGGTTCACTCAGAGTGTAATAGATGCCAAAGAGTACCTTGTCCGGGAGTTCTACTCTAATGTGGTGCATATAAAAAAAAGGGACAAAGGTGACCAAAGTGCGTAACCTCAAAGCGTGTAACATGTACTTGGGCTTCGAAGATGTTGAGGAGAAGGAGTATTTGGAGAAGTGTGCACTGGGAGACACAGTACACCCTTGGTTAGCGGAGATTCTAGCATCACTAGGGCCACCACCGCCATGGATTTTCGCTGGGGTTCCCATCCACCGGAGCCCTCTGAGTTTCAAGGCAAAGGGGTGGAAAACCTTTGTCTGCAGTAAACTGGACCCCAGCCAGAATGAGACTTACCTTCTCATTCCTCTTGCAGTTCTGGTTGCTTCTATTATGGACGAGTACTCTATCAATATGGGTGTCCTGATATCAGCCAAAATCTCAGTGATTGCTCGACAAGATAACTCGTCCTACCACTATCCCAACACTATTACAGAAAATCTCACGGATGCAAGGGTAGAGCCGAGGAATTATGACACAAAAGTGAAGCCGAAAAAGATTTTTACTTGGTATTCACTAATGGATGCGAACACTGAGGCAGTTTATGTTCCATCCACTTCAGCCGAACCTTCTTCCAGTGCCGCAGCTATGCCTCTGCCATCATCCACATCCCCTACTGCAATTACTTCCACAGCTCCCACCTCGGCTATGAAGCCATTACCTATGCCTATTGTCCCATTTTCAGTACCGCAAGTCTCCCAGATATTAGCGAGACTCAACAACTGGATACAGACAACCACAACAAAGATGTCTGACTTATCGAGTACTGTTGCAACACAATCTTCTGTTCAGGCACCTCAGTTTCCCCCGATAGTTGAAGAGACATTGAAGAAGCTCCTAGAGAACCAGAACACTATTATGGCTACCTTGGTACAACACAGGTCATTGATCTAAGAGTTGGGGAAAAAATTAAAGAAGATGAGAAAGTTTCGGGCCAGCAAGAAGTCTGTGAACAAGCTCCGGAGACAGGTGACCAGGCTTGCTACAGCCGGAGATCTCCCTTTTGACATGCTTCTTGACCTAGATCATTCTGTCCCAAATCCTACAGCACCATCTGCATCGGCGGCACCAACTCGCCATTCTGAAGAGCCAAACCTTGCTGCCGACACTGTTAAGGCAATGTGTCACATGTTCGCCAACCCAGCCACACCTAGAGTTGAGGATGTTGAGATTCAGTTAGCTGCGCCTGAGGGCGATGACATTTCTAGGGACACAGAGAAGTCCAAGGAGCCATAGGGAATTTTCTTCACTCTTTCCCCTCTGTTACTCTTATTTTATTGAGCATTAGGGACAATGTTTATCTTTATTCGGGGGGGGGTGGAGTTTACTTATTATACTTGAGACACTCTACGACATTTAGCCTATAATAACTTGATATTATTCTCCTTTTTCTTATTATTTATATATTTTCTCTCTCTTTCTCTCATTATGTATGTTCATTCTATCTTCAGTAGTTTTTGCTTATAAGCTTCTTTATTTTTGTTTCTTTATTAGTTCTTTATTTGATTTAGTAGTTTCTTTGTTTGATTTAGTAGCTTTTTTTTATGTTTTAGTAGATAATAAGTCTTTGGTTTTCTTAATTCCACGATTGATCCAAAGGTAGTTGTTGTGTGAATCGGGTGACTCGTCCTAACGATGAATGGTGTGACAACCTTCTTAAAGGAATGAGTCAGTTTTTTTTGTTTAGGTAACAATAGTAGTAGTAATGAACAAAAAACCCTAATTAACTCATGCTCAAAGAGTCAGCCATGCTTCAATTGGCACCAACACACTTAACTACGTGCTTATGGTTAGAAATAAGGTTTTTGAAAGAAATAACTCTAATTAGTGACTTTGTGACACTTGTGTTGACTTTGGCAATCATCGAGTGGTTTAATTGGACCATATGATCTTTAAACTTGAATGTGGCCGATGTGGGTCCTCGACTATGTCCTCTTTTACAATCCGGTTGCGTGAGGGGTGAGATGAATTGTTGCTAGTCCAAGTATCTATGCGAAAGGGTCTAAAACTTGCCTCGGATGTGTTTCAAGGTGAAATCCTAAGTTTTGCTTGGTTTGAGAAGTGATTATAGGCTCTCCTTGGCCCGTTTGAATTTTCTATTGCCAACCACTGTCTTTATCCCTAGTCAACCCCTTTGAGTCTCTAGCCTTTCTCATGTGATAACCATTACAAGCCTTTACCCGTTTGATCGTGACCCTCTTTTAGAACCTGACCTTTCCTTAACACTCTTGTGAAACAAATGGCTTAAAACATAAGTTTGAGGGAGAGATGAGGAACTTGAAAAAGGTATCAAGGCATAAAAAGAGAAAAGAAATGATCTCTATGAGAAGAAAAGTCAAGAAAAGAAAAGAACAAAAAGAAAGATGCAAAAAGTAAATAAGAGGAAGGGTTGAAGGGATTCAAAAGGAGGTAATGATCCCAAACATGGAGAAATCAAAAAGGGAGAAAAATAATAAATGATCAAGAAAGAGTGATGCTAAGTCTCTCTAGTCCCCAATGAAAAGAAAGTGTCTTTAATAATTGGCAAAGTGTGAGCCGCGAAATGAAAGATGGAGTGATTAAGGAAAGGTGTAACCACTTACCCATACAATATCCTACCGTAACCCAAAAGCCTTCATTACATCCCGAAAGAAGTCCTACTTGATTTCAAACTGAGAAGCTTATATTAGTGGAGATCTACATGAGGAGCAAGCCTATGGTACTTGAAGTCATACTTGTGACATTCTCTTGAGCGTCATGAGTGAACCTTTCATAAATCGTTAGATTAAGTGCTAAATTTCTTAAGTGAGCTAGGCATCTGCAATGTAGAGGAGGAAGAGTTTGGAGTCCACCATGACCTACATGATAGAGCAAGAGTCCTTGATGAGTAAAGTCAATTCTTGAAGCTCAAATGTCACATTCGAACTATATGTGTATGAATGTTTAACTTGCTGCCTTATTGATACTACATGAGTAGTGTGGGTAATTGTTGGTCCCAACTGATGTGAAGATGGATCACCTTTGACTCGCTGAAATGACCCTTAACTTTTGGAGGTGGGAACTAATTTATTTTCTTGAGGACAAACAAAGACTTAAGTTTGGGGAAGTTGATAAGTGAGGATTTTGACTGCTTATTAGCACTTTTTAGCTTTTGTTTTTAGTGCGAAAGTTTTGAATTGTGTTCCTGAAACTAATGAAATTGTGCAAATTGCAGGAATGCTAGAAGTTTGGTCTCCCGAGATGAAATCTGACTCAAAAATGAGTGTTCCGAAGCACAAGGCAATAAAGGGCGCAGAAGCAAAAATGTGCGGTCCGCAAAAGGAATTTTGCTGCTGCAGAAGAAATTACGGACCGCAGAATCCCATCTGCAACCGCAAACAAGAAAAAAAATCTAATAGAACTTTCAGCAATATGCGGACTGCACATGGATTGTGCGGCCACAGAACTGGGCTTAAGAGTCAAAGATCATAGAGTATGCAAAAAGACTAGGTCTAGAAGCCTTTGTGAAGTGTAGAGAAGATTGCCTCACAACCGCAGTCCAAAAATGTGCAGCTGCAAAAGATTTCCTTGCGACCGCAGTCTAGAAATAAGTGGCCGCAAAACTCACCTTCCTACCAATTGAAGAAATATGCAGAACTCACATGGAATGGTGCGGCCGCAAAACCTCCCGAGGGGAATTTTTGTTCGCTATTTTTAGTCCTGTATAAATAGATGAGTTTTACAAAATTAGGTCAAGTTTGAACATACAAAGCTGTTGTTGTTGTTTCTCTTTGCTATCTTGGGACGTTTTAGCTTATTTGAGTATTTTAATATTATATTTCATAATTTTAATCTTCCATTATGATTTTAATTAGCTTTTCATCTTTATTTTCTTTAAATCGCATTATGAGTAGCTAGATGTTTACTAGGGTTGTGACCCAACCCTAGTGTGTAAACCTTATGGGTGATTAATTTTATGCTTGTTTATGATTAGGTGTTGATTATTTAGCTTAGTTCATGCTTCAATTTTAGAATTAATGGTTGCAAACATTGATCCATGCCTATTTGATTTAGTCTCTACTTGAGAAAAAAAGACCTAGTCTAGGATAACTTAGCTAACAAGGAATTGGATTAATTGAGAGATTGATTAACCTAATTAAAGAGTTCAAACTAGAGATAGTAAGAACCTGACTTGAGCTCTTATCAACTATATTGGTTTATACCCATTGGAACTTGAGATAGTCAAATTGGGAAAAATCACTCTCCGACCGAGAGGTATTGAGTGCATAACGTGGACTTGAGAGCTATAATACACCCCAATCAACAAAACAAGTATAAACATCTTTATTCCATTAGGCAAACACTTAGGTTATGGTCACAACTTTAGGCCTTTAATCCAGTTGGAAAAACCTCAAAAACATTTATCTACAAGTTATTTTCTTTAGCTTGCATTCATTAGAGCAACAGTAGAATTAGAAAATAAAACCTTGTTGTGGAACTGAAATCTTAGATAACCCATTTGCTTGCTTCAAATATATACACCTAACACCCCTCATAACTCCCAGCGGATTCGACCCTGACTCATAGTTGGGTAATTATTATTGCATACAACCGTATTATATATCCTATAGAGGTGTGTTGTAGACGTCATCACTGAGTCTAATCATGAGAAGGCTGTGGAGGTCATAAACGGTGTTGGTAAGCCTTCTGCAAACATGCAAAACTCAGACACTGATGAATTGCAGTCAAAGGCCTCTGACTCAGATGAAACACCTATAGAGTTCACCGTGACAGATCCAAGAGGATTGCAGTTAGAAGTGGACTTGTCACACTTCTTCAATGCCTAGGATGAAACACCTCCAGCAGAAACTCCAGTAGAAATCATGGTTCATGTTGAACCTGAAACCACTGCTCAAAATCATAAAATGGTCACCAGATTCAAAGCTAATTCTCTTCCTATAACTCATACCTCACTAGCTGATGTACAAATAAAAACATAAGAACCTAAGTCTATAAAAGAAGTTGTTAGTTCCCCTCGTTGGCTTAAAGCAATGTAAGAAGAATTAGCAGTCTTACATCAAAATGAAACTTGGATGTTTAATGCAGTAGGGTCTAAGTGGGTGTTTAAAACAAAAATGACGCCAGATGGGTCAATAGAAAGACACAAATCAAGGCTAGTTGCTAAATGGTACTCACAACTTGAAAGGATTGATTTTGAAGAAACCTTCAGTCAAGTGGTTAAAGCTACAACCATAAGATTTATTCTCTCTACTGTTGTCACTTTACATTGGCTCATTAGGCAACAAGATGTTAAGAATGCTTTCATACATGATCATCTACAAGAAGAAGTTTATATGACTCAACTATCAGGCTTCACTGATTAAATGTATCATGATCATGTTTTTCTCTTAAAGAAGGCATTATATGGCCTCAAACAATCTCCCGGAGCTTGGTTTAAGAGATTTAGCATATTCTTAATTCATCTTGGATTCAAATGTTGTAGAGCTGATTCTTCCTTATTTATTCTCCATGATGCAGAACGAACAATCTTACTTCTGTTATATGTAGATGATATAATTATGACAGGAAGCAACACAAGACAGATAGGGAAAGTAGTGCAAAAGCTGAGACATGAATTTGCTATGAAGGATCTTCGACGCTTGAGTTACTTCTTGGGTATTGAAGTAACCTATTTTTCTGAAGGAATCCACTTGAATCAAAGCAGATATGCAAATGATCTTATTAGAAAACTGGACAATTGATCACTCAGTTTGTTAGGTCCAAGGACAATTGATCTTATTATAGAGAAAGTAGCTCAAGCACAATTGATCACTCAGTTTGTTAGGTCCAAGGATCAATTCCAAGGATCAATTAGCAGATGTTCATACAAAATCTCTTGACAAGGACCATTTTCAGTTCTTTCGAGATAAGCTAGGTGAGTGACCTCCCACTAGCTTGAGGGGAAGCGTTCAAGATGATGATCATGTTAACAAATCTGATAACGACCCGATCACTTAGCTTTAATTTATTAGAATTAGAACTCTTGTATTAGACATCCTAGAAGAGTTTTACTCTATATTGTATAACCTAAAATATAAGATCAATATCCTGTATAAATACATAGGCACAACTGCCTAATATATCAATACACTGCCCTTCTCGACATTGTCTCTGTACCATAATGATCACAAAGAGAACTTTCCATCAACTGTTTCCATGTTTGGGTTCGCCGTAGTGGGGGAGTAATTTGACCTTCCAGACGCATCGGAATAGTGTCGTCCGATAGATCCATTTAGGAGGATCGTGATGAGTAGTCGCGTTTTTAGGTATCCGTTGGTTATTTTCTAGAGAGAGAAAGAGTTGTTTCTTATCTTCATTTAAGTCTCGGATACTGCTGCATTATTTGTCCAGTGTATTTCCAGTTAATCGAATAAACTTAACCAAACAACCCTTGTACATTAAGTTTTTAAATCAATAAACAAGTAGGAAAAATTCAATTTTATTAATTGTCGCTAGAAAACTATTAAGATTCAAATTCATAAAATTGCAATTTGAATGTGACCTCGCTAGAAAACTTACTCTCTTGGCCACAGGCTTTCTTTTTTGTAGTTCAGCATTTGAATCCAGAGTAAGAAAATAACTCCTTGGGAGTAAGTTTTAGTCTGTCTTGTTAACGTGTTATTACTTCATAAAAGAAACGTTAGACACGACGTTTTACTTTTTAGAATGGTCTAGTATGTAAAGGTCCACCGTAAAGTTTAATCAAGGGAAACTTTGGTACTCCTTCCTGTCCTAAATAAGTAATTTTTTGGCTCTTTTTTTTAATTCAAAATAAGTGTTTTTTTCAGATTTCAAGAATGAATTAATTATTTTTTTCCTACATTATTTTTGGAGTAAATAGTGTTGAAATATGTGTTATGAGTATTTATGTGAGATAGTAAAGATTAATATGGTCATTTCATTGCCAATTAATACTAAAAGATGGATTTCTTAATCTGCATAAAAAGATCCAAAAAAAAATTTTGGACGTGAGGGAGTAGTGTAATTTCCACCATTCAACTCAATCATGATTGTGTCAACTCAATCCCAAAAGTACTTTCGCTTTGATAAAGACAAATTATTCTTGTTATGGTTGGTAGCAATTCCATCCTATGTTATAATTTCCTGTCCTCTATATGTTAACCATTATCATTAGCTTCATTCCTATTTTTTTGACCGGTGCTCGCAATTGCTTATAGTTTGGAATAATATTGAGTGCATGCATGCGTTGATTGGGTTCTATTATCTCCCTTTCTTGTTGCACCTACCTACTTCTTTGACTTTCTTTTGAATGCTCTGTTGTAGCATATGGAATTATCTTGGTCCCTCTAATGGGACATACACCAATGCTTTTAATTGAATGAAACGTGCTGTTAAAGATAATTAATGTTTGAATTTTATAATTGTTAGAGGAATTTATATATTCTGATCAGGAGTGTACAAACCGAACCGGAAAATCGTACTAGACCGAAAAGTCAAACCAAGTCGATCAGAAAATTCGATTAGATTTGGTTTGATATGGTTTAGTATTGAGTAAAAAAACTCAAGTCAAACCGACATATAAATAAATAATTTTTATATATACTTTTAAAACTTTATATAGAATTTTCTTTAAAAGATATCTAAGTTGGGATTCTTTTATGGGATGTAATATATTTAATAGAATATGAAGTACTCCATTTTTATTGACTTTAAGTAATGGGTTGTATGATCACTTTAATTTCTTATCAAGTGTTATTGAAATGTGTCAATCTCTTTATTCTTCCATATTCATATGTCAAGATCTATTAAAATCTTATATCTTTTTTGAATTTAAAGTGGTATTTCGATAATCTAAAATTAAATAAAATATATCATTATTTAGGTATCATATTAGTTTTTATGCTTAATTATTAAATTCTATTAACCTTGAAAGTATACATCAACAAAAATTTATTGTTAGACGACTAAAAAAAATAAAGATCATGTATTAGTAATAAAATTCTCCCATAAGAATATTTTAATAGATCATATGTTTATCGATTTTTTAATATTTACTAAACATATATTTACTTATCAAAAATTTAATAAAGTAAGATTGAAATAATATTCTTGTACCAAACAACCAAGAAAACCCGACAAAAACTAACTAATCCAAATCGATATAGTTGGTTTGGTTTGATTTTGATAAAAACTGAATCAACCCGATCCATGTATACCCCTAATTCAGACTATAATCATTTTCACTATTTATATATGTTTAACATTTTGCTGATGAAATCAATTTGATTTTCTGAAGTCGATATGGTTTTCTCTTTAATTTTTTGGCTTACAAAAAGAAAAAGAAAACAAGGGTCATTTCCCTTTATTGATTTTCATATCAAGCTTTATTTAATTTAAATTATTGCGTAAGAAATGGCAGCAATAATACATAGTGCACTAATTAGTGCGACCACTTTCTTTTTTTTCAAATGAATATTCCTTTTTTAAAAAAAATTACCTACTTTATTACTGTATTATCTCAAAAATGCGGCAATTAAAATTTAACTTAGAGGATAATCTATGCGGAATCTATGATGGATTTGAGCAGAAATTCATCTTAACCGTTATCTTGCTCTCGAGGAAGTGAGGTCCTAGCGCGAACTACTTATTATCATGTCATGTCATTTCAATACAAGGGAAGCCATTGTGTGGTATATCGTAATTTTGTGGTATATCGTGGTATACCATGAAAGAAAAAAAGAAGGTAAGTTTAATATTTAGAAATAGAAGAGAGTTGTTTAAATTATGAGATACTACCCCTATCTAATCAATGGAATAGGTAGCAAAACTGTTACAGAGCAAAATTCAATTGAATAGAAACCTAGAGCTAACTCTGGAGTATGATAATGTCAAAGAAGTTTCGTATTATGTGTCTAGCGTATTCAAATTGGCCATCTCTTTCTAGATATATAATATAATATAAATAATTATAGCTTTATAAAAAGTGCATCTTTATCTTTGATACTGATGTGAGACTTAGAAGTGGCTTTCATGCATATATATGGTCTCAGAGGTGGATAGGATTATCTAAACACTAGTACAGTTTGCACTATATTATCATTTTCTCTGGCCCTTCTAAAATGATCTCCTTTTTCTACTTGGAATATTCTAAACTTTATTTGTTATGTATGTCAATTAAATTCAACCATTCGGAAGAGAGTCATCACATACTGGCTATACTTGGGAGATTTTGTATTCTCGGCATAACATCCATTGAGTTATATACAAACTGATGAGTTTAAGTTTTTTTGTACTAATATTGTAAAACAATATTTAAAACGTAATTTTTCTTTGTAAGGATTAATTAATAATCTGATAAAGATGAAAATTCATTTGCTATTCTGTAACGACTAGGCCGAGTCGTTTTGTGAGTTGTAGCCTCATTCTCCCATTTACTGTTCATTCCTTGCTTAATTTTTTTTATGTGACTTGCCGGGATAGTTGGTTCTGGTCTGGAGAGGTTTTGAAGTGAATTGAGACACTTAATCTCAAGGTTGAAAGTTTAAGTTGAAAAGGTTGACCGGATGTTGACTTAAGTATAGACGACTCCGGAATGGAGTTTTGATGGTTCTGTTAGCTCCGTTGGGTAATTTTGGACTTAGGAGCATGTCTGGATAGTGATTTGGAGGTCCGTGGTTGATTAGGCTTGAAATGGCGAAAATCGAAAATATAGAAGTTTGACCGAGAGTAGATTTTGTGGTAACTAGGCTCTGGTTGGGATTCCGGGAGTTGAAGTAGGTTTGTTGTGTCATTTGTGACTTGTGTACAAAATTTGAGGTCAATCAGACGTGATTTGATAGGTTTCGGGCTCGTTTATAGAAGTTGGAATTCCTTAGTTTCAGTAGGATTGAATTGGGTGTGATTCATGTTTTTATGTTGTTTGATGTGATTTGAGGGCTCAACAAAGTTCGTATCATATTTTAGGACTTGTTGGCATAATTGGTTGAGGTCCCAGGGGCGTCGGGTGGAGTTCATATAGTTAATGGATCGAATTTGGAGTTTGAAAGATTCCTGAAGCTGGAGTCTTTCTGGTGCAATCGCACCTGCGGAGCTTTGGTCGCAGGTACAAGCAAAGGGGCGCAGGTGCAGCCATGGGAGAACTGTGCAGTGGTCGCAGGAGTGAAAGAAGTTCCACAGATGCGGATGCGCATCAGCGCGAGGTTGACCGCGGACGCTGATTTGGCTAGGCAGCAGAGGCGTCGCAGATGCGGTCCCGCAAGTGCGAGACTGGGACCGCAGGTGCGACGGGTCTCCAGTTAAGTGGGTTCTGCAGGAGCGTGATTTTTCCGCAAAAGCATATGCGTAGGTGTGAGCTCAGGCTCCACAGGTGCGGAAATGCGTCGGCAGTGTTTAAATTCGAGGGTTTCCGCGATTTTCTTCATTTTAAAATTTTTAAGCTTGGGATTAGGCAACTTTTGAGAGGATTTTCGAGGGGTTTCTTGAGGCAAGTCACTTGTGGTTAAATTTATTCAATAATTATGTTTCCCCATTGAATTTCCCACCTAGATTGTGTGATTTTTAGGAGTAATTTGGGGGTTCAAGGCTAGGAATTTGGAGAGTCGAAATTGGGAATTTGGGTGTCGATTTGGTGTTGGATTTTGGTAAATTTAGTATGATTGGACTCGTGGCGGAGTGGGTTTTCAGATTTTGTGATTTTGTTGTATTTCGAGATGTGGGCCCAGGGGCCGACTTTTGAGTAGACCTTTTGACTTTTAATTAAAAGGTTAGTAATTTCATATGGAATTGATTCCTTTAGCTCGTGTTGATTGCATAGAATTATTTGTGTCTAGATTCGAGGCATTCGAGGTTGTTTCGCTAGGCAAGGGCTTGTTGGACTGGAGTTTTGCACAGTTTGAGGTAAGTAACACTTCTAAGCTTGGTTCTGAGGGTATGAAGCCCCGAATTTCGTGATTATGTGAATGGTGTGAGATGACGCATGTGCTAGGTGACGGGCATGTAGGTGTGTACCGTGTGAATTGTGATTTAGTCGATTCCATGGAACTATGTAGCTATCTTATCTGAACATCTTTATTGTACTCTATGTGTTAGAGAACTTGAGCTATAATTCATGCTAGAAGTCATGTTTAGGCTGTATGGTGGTACTATTGGGACCCACAGTGGTTGTACTTTGTTGTTGAATTATTTGCTTAATCTGTCAATTTGTACTCAATCAGAGTTAATGCTTACATATTATATCTCAACCTCTGCTATCGTATATTGTCACATCTTGTACTATTGATTAGGTCTGCTTAGCATGAGTATTGTGAACCCGAGAGACTGGCGAGATTGATGAATGAGTGAGGCTGAGGGCCTGTTGTGAGTAATATTTATGGGATCGGGTCGCACTCCGTAGCAGGCTTTATTGATTCATGCAAGATTTGGCTTATTATAGTGCGTCAGCTGGATCGACCCCTCCGGAGTCTGCACACCCACAGTGGGTGCAATGCTAGCACTTATGACATTTGTGGTGGATCTGCCATGTTTATTTCGACTTGGGTTGGATCTGCCCTGTTCTATTTACATGTGGGCTAGATCTGCCCTGTTATATGTTAAGTTTTGTTGTGAAATCTGAAAGCATGTCTAAGTTCTTGTTGAAAGCATGTCTAAATTCTTGTACTTTCACGTGTAGAATATAAATATTTGAGGTATCATTGTCTTATTTGTTACTCACTCTACACGCCCTGCACCCCGTGTGCAGATCCAGGTGCTTCTGATTACAACAGTTGTTGATTTGCAGAGGCCGACCTTCGGAGATCATCGAGATAGCTGCTTGGCATTCGCAGACCTTGACTCTACTCTCTTATTTTTCAATTTACTTATTCAATTTTACTTCTAGACAGTGTACCAGGCTTTTTTATTTCGTAGATGCTCATGTACTCAGTGCCACTCCGTCTTTGGGAAGAATTTATGTATTGAGTTATGATTTCCTGTCTTGTTTGAAGAGATTTTCTTTTATTTAAACTGTTTTAGTATCTTTCAAAGATTTAAAGTGTTGGAAATGTCTGAATAGTCGGCTTGCCTAGTACCATGATAGGCGCTATCACGACGGGTTGGTTTTGGGTCGTGACAAGTTGGTATCAGAGCCTAGGTTACATAGGTCTCACGGTTCATGAGCAGATTTAGTAGAGTCTTGCGGATCGGTACGTTGACTTCTGTACTTATATTCGAGAGGCTGTTGAACACTTAGGAAATTTCACATTCTTGTATTCTTGCGGATTTGTTGATTCTGGAAACTAAAACTTTTGTCATTCTATTCTCTCACAGATGGTGAGGACACGTGCTACTGGATAGGACGGACAACCACCAATACCACCATCCAAGGCCACAAGAGGCTGAGGTCGTGGTAGGGTCCACGGTAAGGGCAGAGGTACAGCTCGTACAGCAGCTAGAGCAGCACCTGTAGATCCACCAGTTGCTACAGCTCAGGAGCAGGTTCCAGATGTGGTTGAGCCAATGGGTCCAGCTCAGGCACCAATTGTGCCATCTAAGCCTTCTGGAGGCTTTGGCTCAGATTTTGATGGTATGCACTAGCCTTTCTTGGACAGTTTCTATTTAGACTGCGCCTGCCACTTCTCAGGTCGGGGGAGGTACTCAGACTCCCGTTGCACATACTGCAGAGAAGATGATGCAGGGAATTCAGACACTGGGGGTATCGCCAGCCTAGCCGGTTACAGTTGCTCAGGCCCAGGTGGGTCCCGTTATGACTGATGATGAGAAGAGGATACTAGAAGATTTGGGAGGCTCCAGCCTCCATCATTCAGTGGGGCTGAGTCTGAGGATGCCCAGGACTTCTTGGATAGGTGTCAGTGAATTCTTCGCACGACAGGTATTCTAGAGACCAGTAGGGTCTCATTCAGTTTACTGGGACTGCCTTCAGATTGTGGGAGGCCTATGAGAGGAGCAGTCTAGTCGGTGCTACACCACTATCATGGCATGAGTTCTCCGTTCTCTTCTTAGAGAAATTTATGCCACCGACCCGTAGGGAGAAGCTGTGCAGGCAGTTCGAGCAGCTACACCAGGATACTGTGTCTGTGACCCAGTATGAGATGAGATTTTTATAGTTGGCTCGTCACGCAGGTTGGTTGGTTCCCACTGAGAGAGAGAGGGATTAGGAGGTTCATTGATGGCCTCACTTATCAGTTACATTTTTCTATGACTTGGGAGAGTGTATCTGGTGCTCGGTTTGATGAGGTGGTTGATATTGCTTGGTGATTAGATATGGCCCGTAGTCAGGAGCATGAGGAAAGGGAGGCCAAGAGGCCTCGTGGATCGGGTGGTTTCGACAGTGTTCCTTCTGGGGTCAGTTCTACCATGGTAGGGGTTGTCCTTATAGGCCCGCTCAGATGGTTCGTCCAGTTCATCGTGGTGAATCATCCAACCATGGTCCATACAGTGCTAGACCGGGCCAGTCATCCCTCAGTGCCCTCTCAGGTCAGAGTTCATCTCGTGCACCTTCAATTCAAGGTTCGTCTACACCAGGTTCTTCTGGTAGATATTCTGGTTCTCGTGGTCTGTCTCAGTATTTTCGACCATTTTTCGAGAGAGGATGTTTCGAGTGTGGAGAGTTGGGTCATGTGAGGAGGTTCTGTTCCTGCCTTACGGGAGGTCCAGTTTAGCAGAGGAGTCAGGACACGACTTCAACACCAGTTACTTCACCACCCGCCCAGCCAGCTTGGGGTGGGGTTCAGGCAACTAGGGATCTCCCAAGAGGGGGAGGCCGATCAGGTGGCGGCCAGGCCATCTATGTTAATCCTGCCAGGCCAGATGTTGTTGCTTCAGATGCAGTGGTCACAGGCATTGTCTTAGTGTACCATAGAAATGCTTCCACATTATTTGACCATGGTTCTACTTATTCCTATGTGTCCTATTTTACTCTTTATTTGGATATGCCCCGTGAGTTTTTAGTTTCATTTGTTCATTCATCTACACCGGTGGGCGATACTATTGTCTTCGACCGTGTATATCGGTCATGTGTAGTGACTATTGAGGGATTGGAGACGAGAGTTGATCGCTTATTGCGTAGTATGGTTGATTTCGACGTGATCTTGGGTATGGATTAGTTGTCCCATGTTATTCTGGATTGTCACACTAAGACCATGATGTTGGCAATGCCGGGTTTGCCAAGGATTGAGTGGATGGGTTCACAAGACTATGTTCCCAACAGAGTGATTTCATATTTGAAGGCCCAATAGATGGTTGGGAAGGGTTGTTTACCTTATTTGGCCTTTTTGAGGGATGTTGGTGCTAATACCCTTACTATTGATTCTGTTTCGATGGTACGAGACTTTTCGGATGTGTTTCCTGCAGACCCGTCGGGCAGAGATATTGACTTGGTGTCGAGCACTCAACTCATTTTTGTTCCTCTATATCGTATGGCACTGGCTGAGTTGAAGGAATTGAAAGAACAACTTCAGGAACTTCTTGATAAGGGGTTTATTAGGCCTAGTGTATCGCCTTGGGGTGCACCAGTTATGTTTGTGAAGATGAAGGATGGCACTATGCAGATGTGCATCGACTATAGGCAGTTGAACAAAGTTACAATCAAGAACAAGTATCCTTTGTCGCACATTGATGATCTATTTGACTAGCTTTAGGGAGCGAGGGTGTTCTCTAAGATTGATTTGGGTCTGGGTATCACCAGTTGAAGATTCAGGACTCGGATATTCTAAAGACGGCATTCAGGAGCCGTTATGGTCATTATGAGTTCCTTGTGATGTCTTTTTGACTGACCAACACCCCGGCATCATTCATGCTTCTGATAAACAGTGTATTTCATCCTTATCTCGACTCTTGTGTACTCCCGTAACTAGGGGGAACATGCCTAGCATTTAAGGATTTTACTACAGCGGCTGAAGGGGGAGAAACTTTATGCCAAGTTATCCAAGTATGAGTTTTGGCTTAGTTCAATGGAGTTCTTGGGGCACGTGGTGTCCAGTGAGGGGATTAAGGTGGATCCGAAGTAGATAGAGGCAGTTCAGAGTTGGCCCAGACCGTCCTCAGCTACGGAGATTCAGAGTTTTCTCGGCTTGGCCGGTTATTATCGTTGTTTCGTTGAGGGTTTCTCGTCTATAGCATCACCTTTGACCAAATTGACTTAAAAGGGTTCTACTTTCAGGTGGTCGGGTGAGTGTGAAGAGATTTTTCAGAAGCTCAAGACTACCTTGACCACAGCTCCAGTTCTAGTTTTGCCTTCAGCTTCAGGTTCTTATACAGTGTATTGTGATGCTTCTCGGATTGGTATTGGGTGTGTCTTGATGCAGGAGGGTAGAGTGATCACTTATGCTTCGCGTCAGTTGAAGCCTCATGAGAAGAATTACCCCGTCCACGATTTGGAGTTGGCTGCCATCATTTATGCATTGAAGATTTGGAGGCATTATCTCTACGGTATGTCTTATAAGTCATTTACGAATCATCGGAGTCTTCAGAATTTTTTCAAACAAAAGAATCTAAATTTGAGGCAGCGGAGATGATTGGAGCTGCTAAAGGACTATGATATCATTATTCTGTATCATCCCCGGAAGCCAATATGGTGGCCAATGCCTTGAGTAGAAGGCGGTGAGTATGGGTAGCCTTGCATTCATTCATGTTGGTGAGAGACTGCTTACAATTGATGTTCAGGCCTTGGCCAACCAGTTCGTGAGATTAGATGTTTCGGAGCCCAGCCGGATTGTAGCTTGTGTAGTTTCTCGGTCTTCCTTATATGATCGCATCAGAGAGCACCAGTATGACGATCCTCATTTTCTTGTCCTTAAGGACACTATTCAACACGGTGATGTCAAGGATGTTACCATTGGGGATGAGGGGTGTTGAGGATGAAGGGTCAGATTTGTGTGCCCAATGTAGATGGGCTACGTGAGTTGATTCTTTAGGAGGCACAGAGTTCGCGGTATTCCATTCATCCGGGTGCCGCGAAGATGTACCAGGACGTGAGGCAACACTATTGGTGCAGGAGGATGAAGAAGGATATAGTGGGGTTTGTAGCTCGGTGCCATAACTGTCAGCAGGTAAAGTATGAGCATCAGAGACCGGGCGGATTACTTCAGAGGCTCGAGATTCTAGAATGGAAATGGGAGCGTATCACTATGGATTTTGTTGTTGGGCTCCCGCGGACTTTGAGGAAGTTCGATGCTATGGGTGATTGTGGATCGGAAGACCAAGTCCGCGCACTTCATTCTAGTTTGGACTACTTATTCTTTGGAGCGGTTGGATAAGATTTACCTCCGCGAGATTTACATTTGCGGAAGTATTTTCTTGAGAAGGAGCTATGTTTGGTTACCAAATATAAGAAATTATATTTTATAATAGTCATTAGAGATAAAGGAATAGTTGTAAACTTTTGACTGTCATATTCTTATCCAATATGTAATTGTTGTGTTCAATTCAAGTTTTAATCATTTAGATGTATAATAATTCTACTTAAATAATTCTGTACAAGTATCTATACTAATCTCCAACAATGGACGTTGGTATCCATAATTACCAAGTATTCTTTAAGAGAATTTGTGTTAAAATAGACTAATTTTTCAATGGACTAATATTCATAGTTGCATTCTTTCGGTTTATTCTTTCTTCAATATGGAATATATTTTTTAATAAGAAAAAAGATTTATATAAAGTCCTAAATATTAAGATTTCCTATATAATTTCATAAAGGAAAAAATTTACAAATCAAAATTTTAGTTGGTTTCAATATCCTAAATATTACGATTGTAACTTAAATTACAATTGTGTCCAACATGAAATTTATTTTTAAAGGATAAAAAAAACGAACGATATTTTGCTAATGGGCTTCGTGCTTTTAGTGTGTGTATATATATACGAGAGGAGACTTTTATGTCAAGTGAGACTTAACAGAATATTTAGTTGCTTAAAATTGGGGGAAGGTGAGTATTTAAAGCATGAATAGCTATATAGGGATATATAAGAATCGACTTTATACTATCTTAACAAAATCTTATCATGAAGTTTAGACTCATGGACCTTGTTTTATATATATATATACCTTTACCACAGCAATAAGGTGCGGAAAAATGCATTCAAACTACCATTGCCTTAGCTCTAATATGGTATCAGAAGTTTAAGTGATCTTCCATACTTATACTTGGTATATCGGGACCCCTCTCTCCAGCCAAAAACAACATTCCTTTTTTTTTTCAGAAAAAAATCTTCTTCTGTAACATGTCTATTGCATGAACCAATAACTCTTTTGTAACGATCCAGTCGGTCGTTTTGAGTTCTAGCACGTCGTTCAATAATTTGAGGCTTTGAGTAGCTTCACTCCATATTTTATGATTTGTATGTATTGTCCGAATTGAATTTCGTGAGGTTCGAAGTTGATTCAGATGAAAAATTCTCAATTCGGAAGCTTTAACTTGGAAGAGTTGACCAATGTTTGAATTTTGAGTAAACGACCTCGGAATCGGAATTTGAAAGTTCCAATAGGTTCGTAAGATGATTTCCGACTTGGGTATATGTTCGAGTTGAGTATCGGGTGGTCTGGTAGCATTTCAACGCTTGTTATGGAAAATTGTCATTTCGAAAGTTTAAGAATTTCTTAAGTTTGATTTTGAAGTGGACTTGGGTGTTATCAATGTCCGTTTGAGGTTTTGAACCTTGGAATAGGTTCGTATCGTGATTTGTGACTTGCGCGTAAAGTTTGGCATCATTCCGGAATGTTTAAGTATGATTCAGACGCGTTCGTCGAAGTTTTAATGTTTGAAAGTTGAAAGAAAGATTTTTATTGTCGATTCATGATTTTGATGTTACTTGTGGCGTTTCGAGCCTTTGGATAAGTTTGGTTGAGGTATTGGGACTTGTTGGAGAGATTAGACGGGGTCCCGGGGGTCTCGGGTGAGTTCCGGGGGTGGTTTCGGATGATTATTTCTCCATGTTTTGATGTTGTTGTTGTGTTGTTCATCGCGAAACGTAGGTACTATCGCGTTTGCGGAGAGGTATTTTTGGCTTCTATACTTTTATGCTTCGCGTTCGCGACTGGGGGCACGCATTCGCGAAGGTTTGAGGAGCAAAGCGATACATGAGCTTGGGGCATCGCATTCGCGAAGGGGAACTGGGCTTGGGAGATTTTAGCCTTCGCATTCGCGAAGGTTCACCTGGCAAAGAATTGCGTTCGCGAGATTTAACTCGCGTTCGCGAAGAATAGTTTTAGAGCTGGTAGTGCTTCGCGAACTCGAGGGACCTGCCGTGCTCGCGAAGAAAGTCGCACTGGGCAGTGTTTTTTTTTTAAAATCGGGGGTTTGGCTCATTTTCATTTCATTTCTTCCATGAGAGACGACTTTGGAGCGATTTTGGAGTGCCATTTCCATCATCTATTATGGGGTAAGTTATTTCTATACATTGTGAGCTAAATATACAAATTTAGGCTTGTAAATTTGTTGGTAGATTTCCCAATGTACACGCAAGTGTACGTGGTCGACAAGTAATATAGGAATTGAAGTCCAGAT
>ML386576.1:102499-124951 GCA_005239525.1 Nicotiana knightiana | reverse complement strand
CAGGAAGAGCAACCAAAAAGAAAACCAGTTAAAAAAGAGAAAAGGATTCGTCTGGAGAGTATTTGGTTGAAATCTCCTTATGTTGTTCCTAAACAAAAGCGAAGGGGGCAAGATTGGAAAGAAGGAAAGACTGCACGAAGGTGTCCCTTCCATCATGTTAGTCGAGACAGTGAAATTATTGGAAAATTTGATGACTGGCTGAAGAAGGATGATAGTCAATATAATTCCAATCCATTCAGATTAGCTAGAATGCCCATTCCAAAGTCGTTCTTTACCGAGCTTGTGGATGCTAACTCTGATCTTTCGGATGAAGTAAGTTATTAAGTTTGTTTTTTGATTTAGTTTTCAACTGTATTTCTCAAAATCTCAAATTATTTTTATAGTATAGAAAGCAGGACATAACTTCAGCTTATTTTTAGTTCTGAAGTTTAGCATCTATAACTAAAACTTCAGNAGTCTCTATTTTTTTTTTTCTAAACTTTTTAAATCAAACTTGCTGCAGTTTTTTTAGATTATTTCCTAAAACTTAAAGCTCAATATGCTTAATTTTTTGTCATGCAGTTTGTAGTTTCTAGTTGTAATGTATTTTTTCAAATTTTTCATACTTATATGCTCAATTCATACTTATAATTTTCTTTTGTTGGTTTTCTATTGCAGCATATTGAAGTGAGCATATATTTCTTGCGGAAAAAATATTGCTATCACCTTCCAAATTATTCAAAATCAACATGTGCAATAACTGATTTACTTTTTGATCAGTACATGACTAAGCTAGGTATTGTTCACCCTACAGATAACGAAAAGAAATTTTTTTAAAAAATGAGGGAAAAGTCAAAAAGTAAATCAAAGAGAAAGAGGACATCTAAAGAAGAAGAGGAAGTGGTGTTTCAGGATCTTACAGAGTATACTTGGTTTGAAGATCAATCAACTGGTGAAATGGTGACCAACTATGTAAGAGGCACTGACCTCTCATGTGGGATCTCATGGGCATGTGCTGAAAAAGTATTTTTTCCATTTCGACTTCCGCCAACAGGGAAGCAGACATCAACGCACTATTTTTTTGGAATTCTGAGCTTTAAAGAGAAGATTATATATGTGTATTATTCCTTAAAAAATCAACCATATGATAGTGCGGTTAAACATGTCAAAATTTATGCTCGGTTGATCCCACACTGCCTCAAATGCTTGGACTTTGCATCACACAATAAGAGTTGGGCAGAAAATAGTGTGGATAAATTTCAAATTATGTGGATGAAGACACCCCTGCAGGGTAACAAGTACGTGTTTGGCATATCTTTTAACGATGCATCTTATGTTTATTATTTTTTATTCTTGTGTTAACTATTCTTCAATTCTTGTTTTCACGTGTTTTTGTAGTGTTGATTGTGGTATATATACTCTTAAGTTCATGGACATGCGCTTGAAGAGAGAAGATGTCTTTAATTTCAATCAAAATCAGGCTCTTACATTCAGGAGAGAATTGGCTGCAAATCTATGGGCTCATGCTATGTGGAAAAAGGAAAGCGGCTATGATACTCCCGAAGAGAAATTAGGAGATGACTATGGAGAAAATGAAGATACTCTGTGTGAATTTTTTCAATAGAGTGTAAACTTGTAAATGAAAAACAAATTTTTTATTTTTTTTAAAGGATATAAGTGAAATCTAATATATTTTATCATAAATTTTCAGTATATTTTTTATTAAATTCAGCATGCTAAAGTTTGTATTGTGCTGATGTTTTTACAACCATTACTAAAAACTTCAGCTTGTTGAGGGCTGAAGTTCTTACAAATGAACTAATTAACTTCAGCTTCTTGTGCTGAAGTTTTAAAATAAGCTCATGACAAAACTATAGAATTAAGGACAAAACTTCAGCATATGAGGTGCTGAAGATTTTACAAATGAGCTAACTGACTTCAGCATCTTGTGCTGAAGTTTTTCATAAAGCTCATGACGACTAAACTATCGAATCCAGGTATTAAAACTTCAGCACAGTGGTTGCTGAAGTATTAAAAAATGAACTAATTTACTTCAGCATCTTGTGCTGAAGTTTTTCATAAAGCTCATGAAGACTAAACAAACTTCAGCACATTATGTGCTGAAGTCTTTACAAATGAACTAACTTAGTTCAGCATCTCGTGCTGAATTTTTTCATAAAGCTCATGAAGACTAAACTAATCAAATACAGTGATAAAAACTTCAGAACATTACGTGCTGAAGTGTTTACAAATGAACTAATTTATTCAGCATAAAATGCTGAAGTTTTTCATAAAGCTCATGACGACTAAAGTTCAGCATATTCTTGTGTTGAAGTTTTAAAAAAAGCTCATGACAAAACTATAAAATTAATTACAAAACTTCAGCATATGCGGTGTTGAAGATTTTACAAATGAACTAATTGACTTCAGCATCTTGTGCTGAAGTTTTTCATAAAGATGTGTTTTTTTTAACTTGATACTTATATTTTTTACATTTACTAGTTTCACCTACCACCTACTTATCTTATAACATTCAATTTCTCTGAACGTAAAGCATTAAACCGACCTGAAAATTTACTTTTACATATATAAATATTAAATTGATTAGGTGCTCTCTTTGGCTATAAACTATCGAATCCAGGGATAAAAACTTCAGCATAATTGTAATGAAGGAGACGTCCTGAAATTTCATGTGTGAAAGAGACTTGCCACAAACTGTAGTGCATGAAAAACTCGAGTTCTGGGATATTTGTGATGCACCACAAACTGTGGCCAGTCTCCTTCACACATAAAATTTCTGGACATCTCCTTCCTTATCTTTGCTTTCACAACCTGTTATTGTTGCCCCTGCTGTAGCAAGTAGTAATACAGTGGACGCAACTGTGGATCATAATTTACTAAAAAATGTTAATCCTTATGATGAGAGTACCACCTCACTTGTCAACCGGTATCTTTCTATGCCAAGGATAACGATAGCAACGACAGTCGTTTGCTAGTGCTTCCAACTATGTGGGTGCTATCGTTGCCTTTGGCATAGAAAGATACTGGTTCACAAGTGAGGTGGTACTCTGATCATAAGGATTAACATTTTTTAGTAAACTATGATCTACAGTTGCAGCCACTGTATTACTACTTGCTACAACAGGGGCAACAGTAACAGGTTGTGAAAGCAAAGATAATGAAGACGTCCTGAAATTTTATGTGTGAAGGAGACTTGCCACAGATTGTGGTGCATGACAAACTCGAGTTCTGGGATATTTGTGATGCACCACAAACTGTGGCCAGTCTCCTTCACACATGAAATTTCTGGACGTCTTCTTCATTATCTTTGCTTCCCATAAATTTTTAGATGCACACCTTTTAAGCATGTCTTTGTGATCATGGAAAGTGGAAACAAGATAGAAATTATGAAAGTCCAGAAGGGCAAGAAGGACATGACTATGGGAATATAAAGAGACTTTGTGTGAATTCCTTTGAATAGAGAATAACTTGTAATTGCTAATTTGTCCAAAGTTCATTCGGCATTTATTGGATAATCTTTTTTTGTGATTCTCAATATATAAATATATATAGTAGATGAAAGAGCTCGAAGAATTATTTTGGTGAAGTTTTTCATAAAGCTCATGACGACTAAACTATCGAATCTAGGTACAAAAACTTCAGCACAGTTGTAGCTGAAGTATTTAAAAATGAACTAATTTACTTCAGCATCTTGTGCTGAAGTTTTTCATAAAGCTCATGACGACTAAACTATCGAATCCAGGGATAAAAACTTCAGCACAATGGTAGCTGAAGTATTCAAAAATGAGCTAATTTACTTCAGCATCTTGTGCTAAAATTTTTCATAAAGCTCATGACGATTAAACTATCGAATCTAGGTACTAAAACTTCAGAACAATTGTAGCTGAAGTATTTAAAAATGAACTAATTTACTTCAGCATCTTGTGCTGAAGTTTTTCATAAATTTCATGACGACTAAACTATAGTATACAGTTCAGCACCTAAGATGCTGAAGTATTTACAAATGAACTAATTTATTTCAGTATCTTGTGCTGAAGTTTTTCATAAAGCTCATGACGACTAAACTATAGAATCTAGTAATAAATACTTTAGCACGTAAGGTGCTGGCGTGTTTAAAGATGAACTAACTTAGTTCAACATAAAATGCTGAAGTTTTTCATAAAGCTCATGACGACTAAACTTCAGCATATTTTTCTTAATTGATACTTATCTTTTTAGCATTTACTAGCTAGTTTTTTGTCACCTACTTGTNACTTCAGCACAGTGGTTGCTGAAGTATTAAAAAATGAACTAATTTACTTCAGCACCTTCTGCTGAAGTTTTTCATAAAGCTCATGAAGACTAAACAAACTTCAGCACATTATGTGCTGAAGTGTTTACAAATAAACTAATTTACTTCAGCATTTTATGCTGAAGTTTTTATTACTGTACAAATACTGTGGACAATCTGAAGTAACATTAACCACTTACTTGTTTTACCAACTACTTATCTTTTTACATTGAATTTCTCTGAGCGTAAAATAGTAAAATAGATGAAAAGTTACTTTTACATTTATTGATAATAAATTGATTAGGTGCACTCTTTAGCTATATTAATACTCTCTTCACTTGAAAAATTCCATAGTTATCCTTAGACTTCTATCATATTTCTTTAAATTTATATTCATCCTTAGTCTTTCATCTTTTTTTAAAAGAAAGAATGTCTGTTGCAAGTGGAAGTAGGAAGCTTTAAATGGAAGAAATTTTGCAGAAGTGGGATAGTTTGAAGTCTGATTGGAACAATAACGTACCAATGTGTAACCTTATACAAAAGTGGGATCAAATAAAGGCTGCTTAGGAAAGAATCAGACCAAAGTTTATTGTCAATGAATTATTTCATCACAGGATTAACCTTCAACGTAGTTGTCAAGGTTATCCAAGCTCATTTGAGAAGGTTGTCCAGCAGAAGAAAAGAATGTGTCATGTCTCCTATTTTCTAGTCATGGAGATAGTCATTCCCCTAAGAGATCTTCAAACCTTAGATGACTCTCCATCAATAGAACCTACTCCTCTTCATTCCCCTATGTCTGATGTCTATAATTTTCTAGTAATGTCTGATGTAAAAAACCCTAACTTTTTACATCAGAATGACATATCTTGGTTTCTACCACAAACAGCAAAGGCTTCCATCTTGTGAAGCAATAGTAAACTTTCCATACTGGGAGTGATCAAAATATGTTCGTCCATAGTAAAGTTTTGTCAGAAACAACATTTGTGTAGCAAAAAGGGGGATATAACTTTTCTGATAAACAAGAATATAACTCCAGGGAGAAATAGATGATCTTCATTGTTGTTGTTATTGTTGTTGTTGTTGATTGTAATTGCTAGTGAAAATAAAATGAATTGTGTGAATAATGTCATCTCTGTCCTTTAAATTTGCTGAAGTTTTTTCAAATGAACTAATTGACTATAGAATCCAGGGACAAAAAGTGCAGTATAGGATATTAAAAAACTATCGAATCCAGGGATAACAACTTCAGCACAGTGGTTGCTGAAGTATTAAAAAATGAACTAATTTACTTCAGCATCTTGTGCTGAAGTTTTTCATAAAGCTCATGAAGACTAAACTATAGAATCCAGTGATAAAAACTTCAGCACATTATGTGCTGAAGTCTTTACAAATGAACTAACTTAGTTCAGCATCTTGTGCTGAAGTTTTTCATAAAGCTCATGAAGACTAAATATAGAATCCAGTGATAAAAACTTCAGCACATTATGTGCTGAAGTCTTTACAAATGAACTAATTTACTTCAGCATTTTTCATAAAAGCTCATGACGACTAAACTTCAGCATTTTTTTAAAATTGATACTCATCTTTTTCGCATTTACTAGCCACTTTTTATTTTTTATCATCTACTTATTTTACATTTACATTTATTGCCTGAAAATTTATGAGGTTGAAGTTAAGTTTTGTAAAATTTATATTCATCCTTAGTCTTTTATCTTTTTTTGAAGAAAGAATGTCTGGTGCAAGCGGAAGTAGGAAGCTTTCAATGGAAGAAATTATGCAGAAGTGGTTTGTACTTCAGCAATATATAAAAGAGTGCACGAGTTTTTTTTTTATTTGTATGAAAACAATCACATTTGAAATATATCATACAAAAATGAAAGTCTAAATTCAGCCAAGAATTATTGAATGTTGATTTTTCACCGTGTTTCTTCGAATATAGATGAGGTGCTGGAGAAGATAAGCAAGTTGTTCTATTATACCCAATTTATTTACATCGATTGTATTTGGTAGACTTTCATGATACTGATTCAGTCGCTGGAATATGCCTCTTCATTTGTCTTCTTCCTTTTAAAATCTCCACATCGGGAGGTTTTGTGATCTCAGATTGTAAATTTTGTGGAATATCCCATGATTTTTGATCTCCCACAGTATTCATATGTCCTTCATTTGTTTGAACCATGTTTCCCNAAAAAGAAAAAGTATGAAGTTTTTTATATGTAAGCAGTAAATCACTGCAGTAGATATAAAAAGCAGAAGTAATTATGCTGAAGTTTCTCAAAAAGATCATGACTACAAAACTATAGAATCCAGGACAAAACTTCAGCACGTGGTGTGCTGAAGTTTTTACAAGTGAGCGAATTAACTTCAGCATCTTCTGCTAAAGTTTTTCATAAAGCTCATAACTTCAGCATGATGGGTGCTGAAGTTTTTACAAAAAGCTCATGACGACAAAACTATAGAATCTAGGGACAAAACTTCAGCTAGTATGAAGTTTTTTATATGTAAGCAGTAAATCACTGTACCGGATATAAAAAGCAGAAGTGATTATGCTATAGATAAAACATGCTGAAAGTAAATCCTGAAGTTAATAAATATACTCACAATCATTTTGCAAGCCAAGCCCATCTTCTTAGTCATCTCTTCTTCTGCCCATATTGATACTTTTGTAAAAAGTTTCATTTGCTTTTTTCCTCCGTTCGTAAAATCACTTTTCCAACTTTTCTTGGATGTAATCTAACATTCTTAAAATAGGCATTTCTCTCGCTTTTAATAACACGGAATTCATTGTTTCTACAATGTTTGTTGTCAGCATATCATAACAACCACGATCGAGCCCATCTTTCTGGAGGTTCTTCCATTATGTACTTGTATATTTTCTTGTCAACGCTTTTGAGTTGGGACATTAACTTATTAAAATCTTCACGTTTGTATGACCTTGCAGCGCTTTGAAAAAGATTTATTACCATGGCTTTTGCATGTCTTTGCTTTAAATTTTTCTCAAAGTGATAGAGGCAGATACCATGGTGAGCTTCAGGATAAATTTTTCTAATCCCATTTGCAATCGACTGGTTTCTATCTGACAAGAAAACCAGTTCATGACATACTTGAATTGCTTTTCTCATTTCTCCGAAGAACCAAATGTATGCCTCATTGTTTTCTGATTCCGCTACACCAAAAGATAGAGGAAATATTTGATTTTTTTCATCCTTTGATACAACAACAAATAGAACGCCATGATATTTTGACTTTAAAATGTTGTATCTACTGCAATAACAGGTCTACAGTAGGACCAACCAGCTNCAACAAATAGAACGCCACGATATTTTGACTTTAAAAATGTTGCATCTACTGCAATAACAGGTCTACAGTAGGACCAACCAGCTATTGATGTTGCTGGAGCAAAGAACATGTAACAAAACCTGTACAGTGAAACACAAAAAAATAAATCATAAGATGTGAAGTTTAACTTCAGGCTGATGGTTGGTATTTTTTTTGCTTATTGATTCTGCTAATCTCTTTTTATGCTTGTGTATGTTCTTGGGTTTCTATGCACCATCATGTGTAGGTATGAAGGAAGAATCTGGTAGTTCTCTTCTGGTGTTCCCCTTATGCAAGCAATAGTTTTTTGAATAACACGCCATGCCTTGTGATATCCAATGTCAATTCCAAATTTCTTTATCATTTCATTTTCTACAAAGGCTGGTTTAACCTCTATATTTTTGTCTCGAACATGTTCTAAAATTTGTTCACTTATAAAATTTGATGTAGCATGCTTCTGATATGATTTTCTTGCATCAATTGAGCATTCATGGTTGTTATGATATTTTATCACCCTAAAAAGTGTGGAATTTTTTACTCTGGTAGCACACACAATCCAATCACATTGCTCCTCAATGCATTTCAGCTCATATCTCTTTGAACATGATCTAACAACTATGAATTCAACCTTTTGGGTTATCTCCAAGCTGTAGAAAAATTTAGTCATATTTTCCTTGTTCTCAAAAATTGATCCTACTCTTACTTCCTCAGGCAGTGCATCATGCCTAAGTATTTTACATGGTGGAGATTCTTTCAGCTTTCCCCTCACTCTTTTTCTTGATTTCTTAGAGGTTTCAGCAATTTCATCAATTGTATCTGATGTTACTGGTATTAATTCCATATTTTCTTCATCTTCATTATTGCTTATCATTGCAGAAGGTAGCAAAATTTTTTGTTGGATTGTGTGTTGGTTGTCAATTTTCATTATTAGCTGCCCTTCTTCTTCTTGCTCATTCACAAACTGGTATGAATTTATTGGAAGAGGGGTGATTGTTGTAGCATTCTATATTCTGAAGCAGATGTAATGTTAGAAAGTTGTTGCTCGTTATCTACTGCCACTATTGGCTGCCCTAGATCATGTTGATAATCACCAAATTGTTCTGAAGCTGCTATACTATCAAGAGATTGGTTGAATGTTGCAGAACATTGTATTTTTTCGACGACAAAATGACAATTCTTCTAGACTGAATCAGCTGTGAGCAAATGTATGCAAGTACTGAGTTCTTCATCTAAAGTTACAAGCATACATTTGCTTGTATTTAGTTTGATATCAAACCATATCTTTACGGAATATCCGCTTGAATCAATGTTTACAACTTCACTAATTTTTTTCAGGAAAGAATTGAATGATACTTATTTATTAATAAGAACAAGTTTTGTATCATGATCTAAGTATTTGAAGTCAGTAGTCCACCTCCCATTGAAATAAGTACAACGCAAACTGAATTCATCCTAGAGAAGCCTGTTTAGTGTCAAGTATTAGCATAAGAATTTAATTATGAAAAAAAGCTGAAGTTTGAGAAAATGAACAATAGAACAAAGCTCATGTAAAGCTGATTAATGTAGGACAAAAGTTAAGTACAAAAGATATTTAACTTGAGCATGCACGAGAACATTACATAGCACAGGAGAAAAACTTCAGCATATCCAGTGCTGAAGTATTAGAAAATAAACTAAAAAACTTCCGCATATTTGTGCTGAGGTTTTTCATGACAAATCAATTGTATCCAGGAGAAAAACTTCAGCACATTCAGTGCTGAAGTATTAGAAAATGAACTAAAAAACTTCAGCATATTTGTGCTAAGGGTTTTCGAAAAGGTCATTACAAAACTATTGTATCCAGGAGAAAAACTTCAGCACATTAAGTGCTGAAGTATTAGCAAATGAACTAAAAAACTTCAGCACAAGATGCTTTGAATGTTTTTCTGCGCTTTTTTTAATATTATTTTTCTATAAAGTCAAAAAATACCTTAATTAAAGAAAAAGTTTTTGAAAGAACTCATCAAAAAACTATAGAACACAATACATAACTTAAGCATATTATTAGTGCTGAAGTTTAGCCAAAAAAATAAATTATTTAGTAAATAACTTTTTCCGTGCATAACAAATATTTTTGTGTAATTATTTTTGCTAAGATAACCAAAAAAATATCCTTAGTTCAAGCATCTATATTATGAATGAATTTCTACACCAAAAAGTATTCTACGTTAATCACGTTAATATACCCGATATCTATTTCTCTTACCATAATTTTCTTTTGTTATATCGATATTTCGTTAATCACGTAAATATACTATGCTTAAATAAAATTATAGCTATAAATGATAAATACAATATAAATGTTTTACGTGTCACGTAATTTCCCAATTTTATATGGACTTCTAACATGAGTGACCTATATCAAACACTAAGAACAAGTAGCCCATCATCTTATTGGGCCTATACCCAATTTATGGACCACTAATCACTTTCATGTTAAGGCCCATTATATTGAAAAAGACATTGTTTGTTTGATGAACTCTAGCTTCCCAAATTCAAGAGAATATGACGAAGAAGTTGTTAAGTGCATAACTTTAGAAATTCTAATACATTTTAAATCTCCTCGTGTAAATTCCTTGACCCGCACTCTACACCAAACTATATAAGTTTACCATGACTAATGTAAAACTTGAGGTTGAGTATATATATTAATTAAATATAATTGAATTATTAAATGAGTTTATCTAATACCAAATTTTATGTATTTAATATTTTGATGTAAACATGACATAATTAAGTTTTTTTTTTTTTTTTGATTGTGTACTATGTTGTGTTTCTTTAGGTTCTCTTGAAACTTGAAAAGAACAATCAATTCTCTGATTCTCTGCAATTTTCGAGAGTGAAAAGTCATGATTTTACTGTCTTATGCGGACTGCAAATGTAAGGTCCATTTCGTAATATCACAAATATTTCCCAAAATCTACTTTCAAATTTTTTAATTCATTCTCTGAATTTGGTATTTCCTCCGTTCACTTTTACTTATCTACTATACTAAGGACCAATTTTGCCATGAGTTTTCCCAAAATATATTTGGGATTTATTTGACAAACACATTTTTAAAATTTTTTAAATATTACCCAAAACTCTTATAGTTTGTAAAAAAACCCATATTTATTACGACCAACTAAACCATATCTACTCACTTGCCTCTCATTAAACTCACGCATTTGCTTTGCCCTCTATAAACAAAAGAGATGCCTTCCTATGTGTAAGCTGAGTAATGACTTCCTCTGTGTTATCATCTTTCTTACTGATTACCTTGTCTTTTGTATATCTTTTCAGTTGAAAAATTATCTTTCAACTAGGAAAATGCATGCTCGTCGTGAAGAGATTGTTCATATAATGTGGAAAAATTATATTACATAATAGCTAGTTATGATCATTTTTTTTGGGACTGATGGATCTTGTAATATTATTGCAATTTGACGAATTGTAGCAACTAGTAATTGTGTTTGTTATTACCAGTTAATATTAAAATATCAGGTTATGTTTTTAGGATAGCTTATTATATAGGTCATTATAAAAAAGATAATTTTGTGCCCAACTTATTTATGTTCAGGACTATAGTTTGTGATAATGATAATGAATGGTATTGATGAAGGTTCTGCATATACAAGATAGTAAATTTGTTTGTTTGGTACTATTGGGTATTTATGATAGTTTTTAGAACTTGTGGGTATAAGTCATGTTTCATGTTTTTTCAAATAAAAAGTGAAATATGTTTTGAAAAATCATGTCCAAACAAATTTTCATCTTCACACCAAACTTCACCCAAATCAGATTTTTCAAAACAAATTTGAGAATCTATGGCCAAACGCTAGCTAAAAGTTTGTCCATTATACTATATCAAGAGAAAGACAATTTCTTTTTCTTATTTTACTCTTATTATTAACTATTTATTCCCATTATTTCTCAAGATCTTTTGAAATGATGTCATTATTAGGAATTATATAATAAAATATATATTATAATTATTATTTCTTAAGAGGCGTGAACCGTCTAAAGTGAACAAATAAAAATGAGCGGATAGAGTAACTAATTTCATTTAGAATAAAGATATAGAAGGAAGATACTTTGATGATTTTATTTTGTGGACTCTCCAATTATGACAAGGACATGTACATTGAAAATAATACTTAATTATATGATTAAAGAACGTTAATTTTGGACAAATATAAAACATAAGAGTTATGACAATTTCTAAGCTGGACTTGAGCACTATTTCGTATACGTTATTATTGTTTGGATCCCAACATCTTAGTCCCTCAATTATTGATTTTGTACTACTCCTATATCCCACCACGAGCCAACGTGCGCTCCTGCTATTTCATTTCCTTTCCACTAAAAATTCTCTCCTTTTTCTTTTCTTTTCCTTTCAAATCCCAAAACTTCTTCACAAAATCAAGAAACTACAGAAGATGAACAAAGTACAAGAATATTAGGATCCGTTTCATCGTAGCTTTTGTCAAAATAAATTTAAATTTTATTTGGCAAACACATGTCTGACCTTAAATTTTGCCTACATTTTAGCAAAATCCCAAATTTTTTGAGCCAAAATACCACTTTTACATTTCATAAAAATTGCCCAAAACTTTTGTAATTTATAAAAGAGCTCACCACTTATTATTTTGTAACAATGTTACTTCGTCTTCTCGGTCATCTGATAGTGTATCATGTAGTTCATTATAAAAATGATAATTTTGTACTAAATTTATTTATGTTCAAGATTATGATTTGCGATAATATATATTGATAATAATAGTTTTTAAAACTTATAAGCATAAGCCATAAATAAATTTGAAAAATATGTTTTGAATAACGAGGTGGAAACACATTTTCATCTCCACTAATGTTTCTTCGGAAACAAATGGTGAATTTCGTGAGAAGCTCAATCTGATATTTAGATGACGTGGCGAGATGTCATTGGTTGGTCTGAAGGCTGTGGACCCCACGTTAGGACACTTTAGCCACCAACCAACCATGAGCCAACTTTCTTCAGGTTGACCCTTTAGTCCTTATAGATCACAAAATTCTTTGCCACTTTCCAAATTTAACTGTATTCAAGTTATGAAAAAGGAAACCTATTAAATGAGAAACGTGACTCTTGAGTAGCTTTATCTTCATGTTGTCACCATTCATTCAGAACCCCATAAGATTTTCCTCACAAAAGGTATGTAGTGAAAATCTTGTTTTATTTCCCTTCTTGAAAATTGAAGCTTTCTTTTCATAATTTGACTTAGTTTTTCATAGTTTGCATAAGTGTTTGAGACTTACTTATGTTGGTATAGTTATAGTGTTTTTGGTGGATATTAGGTTTTCTTGTTTAGTGTTGTTTATAATATCTTAAGGAAAAACCTTTAATTGCATTGAAAACAAAAAATTTCACTGCAATTTTTATTTTTTGAGCATGGAGGAAAGTTGAATTGTTTTGTCTCTTAACATTTGCATGTTTGTATGCTTAAAAACATACTGTTAATCTGGGGCAATTAAGCTCCATGTTTCTTTTAGCTTTCCTGTGAGTCTATGACAAATGTAAAGCTCCGGAACTAGAATTTCAACCTTATGGGTTCTGGAATTTAGAAGTATGACTTCAAGTGTTAATAACTAGGGTCTAAATTTAATATTTGTACATATTTAATGAATTTTTTAACACAAATACACTGTGTGAATCGCCCGCCCCTAATCGGTCTACTAGCTCCACTCTTGAAGGTACAAGGTGCAGCAGATTAAAAGAGCTTGTTGACAGTTTGTATGATTTCTAGTTTGGTGGATAGATAGAACACAAGTTCTGTAGTCGAATTCTCAACATAGATAAGCAATTTGATGTCTATATTACTTGTTTGCTCCTTTAATGTACTGTAGGAAATCATAATCAAGAAGAGTGGAGAAATAGACTACCTATAAGAGACTACGGATAAACCTTTTGAATGATCCTTACTATTGTAGGTAATTATGAATCTTCTTGATGGTTATTTAGCTCTTTTCCGATCTTTCTCAAAGAGCACACAGCTAACAGATTGTCGCACATTGTGCTTGTTAAATATTCAATTGCAAGAGTGCTTTGGTTATTTGCGAGGAGAAAGTGAGAAGACGGTCTAAAGGAAAGAAAGGAACTGAACAATTATGAAACATTTTACCAAGTCATGAAGGTTTGATAGAAGCGTGAGTGAAAAAATCAGAACGTTAGCAGTAACGAATTGACTGATTAGTTCCTTTGCGTGGATACAAGACGTTACGGGGCTAGACAATACAAAAACATGCTTTTTATGGTAGACATATTTGAGGGCTCAGAACATGATATGTTTGTTATTTCTCTTAGAAAGCTCAAATGCCTCAACACTTGGACATATCGTTTTGGCTGTAAAAGGGGCTCTGTGTGAGACTGTAAGCACCGCGATGATCTCTTTGGGTTTTAAAGTCTCGCTTACCTTTAATCCCGTCAAACTGTTTCTATCTTTCTTTTGGCTTATTGTTTTCCTATCAAAAGTTAGACTTGTGTGCATTATAGCACTGTATTATACAAGAGAAGTGGTTTCTGTTAAATTAGTCAAAATCATCTATAGATGACCAATTGCCTTGGCACTTCTTAATGTAAAAGACATATATACGGGATTTAGGTAATATAAGCTTATATACACCTTGCCTTTACTAAACATTCCTTCAAGTTTTCTTTTGTTTCTTAGCTTCCTTCTTATTCACTTGGTCTATTCGCGTTGGAAATTAATATGTGCTTGCATTTCTTATGTAATGATGTTTCCCTTCGCATTTGCAGCTTCCCTATCAGAAGTGCTGATGAATGGCAATTGAAGAATTGGCTGCACGTACTGATATTATTACTCCACAAGCAATGGAAACCTTAGTGGTCGAAAGTCTCTCAAGTGAAGCTAAGGAGATGGAAGAGATGAGGAGTTCCATGGAAATCTTGAATAGAGTAGATTTGGACCTTGCGTATTCTGATGAGAAATTGACGAATCTTGACAATCTTTTGATGTGTATCTTGACCTGGGAAAATGAAGTTGAAGCAATTTCTTTCGAGAATGATGACATTTCTCCTGACTCGATTGAGAAAGTACTGGCGTTGGATCACTTATCTTCCATTTTGAGCTCCGAGATTAGACAGCTGGACAATTTCATTGGCACTCTTCAAGACCTAATCACTGGCGCGAGGCAAAAGATAACTTGCAGAGAATTGAGTGAGTTGCATATGATAATGGAGAACAAATTTCATGATACTGAAGAGTTATTGAGACAATCGAAGGAGCGTGTCCTAGAAATGAAAATGCAGCTTGCCAAGTCGCAGATGACCTCATTAGTTTTCGACCAAAATGAATGTAAGTTATGAAACTTATTAGGTTCAAGAACGCGTTTTTTCATTCTTTACTAAAATGTTAAATACTTTAAATCATTTTCTGGTTCATATATTAACAGGGAGACAAAGGATGAGTTTGGATTTATCAGAAACTAACAATGTTTCAGCCAGAGGATTGAAGCCACACGTGCAGACAGTTGAGCAAAGACGTACATTAAGAATGTTGGAGAAATCACTTGAAAGAGAGCTGGATCTTGAGAAGAAGTTGACTCTGCTTAAACAAAACGAAGATGATCTAAAGTTGAAGCTGCGGTTGACAGAGCAAGTAGCACTGTGTATGGAAGAGGGTGCAGAGGTTATATGGGGTAGGTTTTTAGAGTCGGAAAATGCAGCGGAGGTACTTATGGGAATTTCCAAAGAGATGGTGAGCCGACTACAGATTGTTAACTTCAATTTGAATGGTTCACTTCAACGAGAGCGCGACTTTAAATTGAAGATTGACAATTGCTTAGGACAGGTAAAAGCCAAAGATATTACCATCCAAAACCTTAATAGCAGCATTAAACAACTTACTGCTGAAAATGCCGAAGTATCCTCTTTAAGGGACAGGCTGAAAATTTTAGAAGATAAGTTGAAAGAATCCGAGTCTAAGTTGTTGAAAGCAAATGAACTGAATGAAGTAAGTGAAGAGCGTCTTAAAGAAATGGAATGTGTCGTAGAATCTCAGAAAGAAGACATCGATATTGCAGAACATAAGGCTGAAAATGCGGAGGAAAAGGTAGCACATTTGACGGAGACAAACTTGGAACTACATGAAGAGTTGGATTTTCTCAAGAGTAGTAATGAAAGTAATGCTAAAAAGGTCAGCATTCTTGAGAAGCAGGTTAGGGAATTAGAAATTCAGCTACAAAATGCTAAGGCGTCATCTGAAGCAGGTCAAGAACAGCAGAATATGCTGTATTCTGCCATTTGGGATATGGAAACTTTAATCGATGAACTAAAACAAAAGGTCTTAAAAGCTGAAAGCAAGACTGAGCATGCGGAGGAACAGTGCATTATGTTGTCCGAAAGTAATTTAGAACTTAACAAAGAAGTAGAGTTTCTAAGATCAAGAGTTGAAGGGTTGGAGACTTCTCTGAATCAAGCTACTATTGAAAAAATTGCAAGTGCAAAAGACATTAACATCAAAACCAGCTTTATCATGGATCTGGTCATGCAGCTAGCTATAGAAAGGGAACGAGTACAAAAACAGGTGTTTTAGTTTCCTTCTTTTGTTGCTTTTTGTATAGAAAAAGTTCGAAACGATGTTGAGTACTGACTGTTTTTCTTTTCTTCTTATTCTTTTTTGGGGCAGATTTTTTGTTTGACCAAGGAAAACAAATCATTGATCAGGAAGTTGGAGACAAAAGAGAAGCAACCGTCCGTACATGTACTTGAGAATGGAGGTGGTGATACTGAGCTCTCATCTTCTAGAGTTGTCTCAACAATCGCCACCTCTACAGATAGTTCTCATGAAATTCAAACAGAATCCACACTGAAAAGCTCCCAGGTATTTATTTCGTTTTATTGCATTCATCGTTTCCTAAATATGTTGTGTTCAGATATATGCCACTCATTATCCTACTTACTGTTGTGAAAGTAGACACTGTTGGTGCTGTTGGCAGTTCAATGTGATTATAGAATTGTCTCTAGAATTGTCTCTGGAGTTCAATGTGATTAAACATAGAGTATCTATGTGCTTATTTAGCTATACTCTTTGACAACATTCTAGTGCTATTTCTCCCGGGGCTATAGTCTAGTGGTAAGAGCATAGTACATGATGTGTGGGTTAGGTGCACATTATGTGCTGCAGAGAAAAAGCTTGGTATTTAAGTAGAGAAGGTAGAAGGGCAGGCCAGTTATCCTCAGAGTTTCATACTGTAACCACTTGCACTTGGGGATTTCTCGGTTATCAAACAAAAAAAGGAACATTCCGGTGCTATTGGATTAGTAATTATCCAGAATGAAATATGCTTTATGCTCTCATATTTGAGACACTATCTGTTTCCATGTTTAGTTCTTTTCATGAACAGGCCCGGCCACGTTATTTGTGAAGTCTAAAAACCTTAACCTGACTAGACAACTCATATGCTTTTTAGCCTTAGCCTCAGAATTGATGTTTTATGAGTACACTTCTGCAAAGGCTCAATGAATTCTAGCTTATCTATATTTATTCACCTGTGAAGATATACTATTTTTTCCCTTAAGTTTCTTCCAGTTGACATTTATCATCCACTCTGATTTAAACTTTCCTTGTCAACACAACAACTACCAAGCTCAAACCAAAGTTTGATGCCTGGATACTTAAGACATATGATATAACTAGCAACACTTTGCAGATTAAGGTTCTGAGGATTACTGGTCTTGTTCTACGTCGTCTAATATCTAAAAGCTGAATCTTGATTATTTGCTTTCTTTGGTGATGGTTTACATGTAATCTAACTCTCTCTTATTATCTGCCAACTTCTTCTGGCCTTATTTTTCTTTGTGAGGTCATTGCTTCTCAAGATGGGAGATTGGCAGTTCCTTCCATTTCCCTGATTGTTTGTATCTGCTGCATAAAGAGATTGACCTCATTCTAGTTGATAAAAAATAAGAAGAGACTGACCTCATTCTATACAAGATATTAACAGCATTCCATAATTCTAATAGAAATGTTGGTTCTTTGATTTAGGAGGACGAATTACGACCTGATAGACCTACCAGTCAAGGCAGTAAGTCTTCTATGTCGATAAACGAAGAGCCTAATATGGTTGTCACGTCAGAGGAAACCGAGGTTCAGCTACAGCCAACGCAACGCCACAACAAGGTCATTATCATGGCCATCCTCGCCTTATTACTTTCGACATTGGGAGTATATTTCTCTGGCAAAAGAAATGACATTCTTAACTGGTTGGTGGTTAAATGATATACTAGTTCTTGTTGGAATACTTTGTACAGATTCTTTGATTGTTTTGTGTTCAGTGTCTTCTTGTAGTGGCTGTAAATGTTGTGTGATCTCCTTTTTTTTTTTCAAATCTCAAGAGAGAGCAATTCTTTTAAGCGATTGTGTTACTGGAATGAGTATTGTAAGATCAAGATAGAGCTATTTTTGAAGCAATTATTTTAATGGAATGAGTACTGTTGTGGACTTTTCTTTTATTTATTTTGAAGCACTATTGAAGTGGATTGTTAAAAATAAAACACAAATTCAAGATAATTTTCTCCCTAAATGATGATAATCATTCCCTTTCTTCATCTGACTTCCGTTCATATATTTTTCAAGAAAAATAAAACTTCCATTCATATATACTTTCAAGTCTAACCAAATATTATTAGTAATTAAGTAAGTGATTATACATGTTAGAATCGAGCATTCAAATAAACAGAAAAGAATCCTCTATAATAATCATTTTAAATATTATGTTCAAAGCAAGGATCACTAATTAGGTTGGGTTGATTCGATTTCGCTTTGGATTCTTTTTTAGCAAACTTCATTTGTCGCCATCCGGGAAAAACCAATGACAATAGGTAGCCACAAAATAAACCATACGATTAACAATTCAAAACTAATTAAAGGGCTAGCCCAAGACCACTGCCACTCTTCCCCCTCTCTATGGCATCCTCCTCGTTCCTCCGGCGCTGTCAGAATTCAAATAGCCCAAGACCACTGCCACTCATCCCCCTCTCTATGGCATCCTCCTCGTTCCTCCGGCGCTGTCAGAATTCAAATCACACCATCCGTTCATCCTCACCCAACACCACAACCACTACCTCCTCAAAATCCTAACTTCCTTCTCCCTCAGCAATCATACGCATTTTCCTCAACCGAAGAAGCCGTTGTCGAACGCCGCCATCGCAAGCGCTCCCTCCGTATTGAACCACCAATCAACGCCCTCCGTCGTAAACAATAGGCGTTCCCACAAAATTTCTTCTTCTTCAAGAATGCTCCAAATAGAGGGGATATATACTATTCGAAATTAATGTTTATTATTTGGTTAAAAAATCAAAATTATTCAGTTAACTAATAAAATATTTGGGAAATTTGTACTATTAATCCCTTAATCTCCCTATCCTCTATTGCAACTCGTGCATATTAAACATGAATATTTTATCAATCTCTTTTTTGGACCAATTATTTCATAAAAAATGTATATAAGGCTAATATTTAAAAGTAATTTTAGATAATGTAGTAGACTGGTGAGCATTTCTTTTGAATATTAGTATATTACAAAATATATATATATACAAAATAGACTGTCATTATACAATTTATATACAATAGACTATCACTATACAAAATATATACAAAAATAAACTGTCATTATGTAAAAAATTTACAAAATAGACTGTCACTATAAAAAATATATAAAATAGACTGTCACTATAAAAATATACAAAGTAGACTGTCACCATACAATTTATATACAATAGATTGTCACTATACAAAATATATACAAAATAGATTGTCACTATACAAAATATATACTAAATAGATTATCACATACAGAAAAATATACAAAATATACTGTCACTATACAAAAATAGGCTGTCACTATACAATTAAAATATACGAATTAGATTGTCACTATACCAAAAATATACAAAATAGATATTTCGGGCTATTAGATATAATATGTTTGGACCACAGGCTATTTTGTGTCAATGGGCAAAAATATGAGCTATTAAAATTTTGAGGGGCTATAGAGGGTAATTTTTTCTTCTTTTTTCGTTTTTCTTGAGCAACCTTAATTAGACCGTTATAGGGCTGTAATCTGGGCCGGCCCTGGACAAATGGGTCGGGCTAAACGGGTCAGTGTTCTGGCGGGCTTGGGTCAGGCGGGCCCGTTCCAAACAGTACTAATGGGTGGAACCGGCCCACTGTGTGCCTAAGCCCACATGGGCCCGGGCTAAGTGGGTCGGACCCACGGGCCCAAACAGGCCTAAACGATCCGGACTATTTTTAATTTTTTTTTTTATCTAATGCAATTTCTTGTGACATAAATCTTGTAATTCAAATTTAAACACAAAAATAGTAAAGAGATATTCAAACTTGCACTAACATTGCATAATAAAATTAATAATACTTCAAATTAATTTAACAAATTACAACATTAAGCATAATACGTCTAATAATTTTAAAATAACACAAGTTTGAAATAAACTTAAAATCTTAAAGTGTAATTATAAAAAGTTTGGGGGTAAAACAAAGTTTGGGGGCCAAATGGCTATTTTTTTAAAATCCAAACGGCTAGTTTTTGAAATTATAGTCGTTGACTATTTTTAAAAAAATAAATTTTCTTATGTAATTATATTATATTATCTACTGCAATTTATTGTAAATTATATTATATAATTATGACTTACGTCTTGTAATTCAAGTTTAAACACACAAAAAAAAAATGTAAACAAATATTCAAGGAAATGTCTTATAATTTTTATTAATATGACATTTTAAAAAATGACAATATCTTTCTTAGTCTCCCCCCCCCCAATGGAATGAGCACAACAAGGTACTAATACCACCATTAAAAGGAAAAAAAACTAATCAAGATGTGCCAAAATACAAGTTACATATTATCTCTAACAAATTTCATAAATCCTTCAAGGTTCGGAGGAATTTCCGTTGGTGGTGGCGGAAAATAAGCTTGTTCATCACCGCTTCCGGGCGAAGCAGCATTCTCCGCAAGTTCCGCTAGCATTTCTTCATAAGTTTCGTCTATCTCCGGTTGTGATTCAAGTAGTCCAAAATTTCTTCTTTCCGAACGGATCCAATCTCTGAAGAGTACTGACTTTTCCAAGCTCTCCCTCGTAGACGCTCTATGATCACCGATTTGAAGTCTCACTTGACTGAAAGCGCTCTCCGATGCCACTGTTGAAGCTTGAATACTTAAAATATCTCGAGCCGTCCTTGAAGATCCGAATAGTATTGTCCTTCCACCATTCCAAAACATTGAAGGTGTCGTCGTGATTCTTTGTTTCAAGTCCCTACGACAAATAAACTTGAAGCTCATTTAGTTGTGAACTATCACCAATATTATCACCTTGAGAACTCCTGAACCCCGTCAAAGAACTAAGTGCTTTTAGTCCCGCATATCTTTTAGATGATTGCGAGCTAGACGAGGTAGGAGTTGGAACATTTGGTCTAGCATGATCTAATGCAACTTGATAAGCATTATAAATTATTTGAGCATTTATTTTAATTGAGGCTTTTCATATATAAGTGTAGCATATTCCTCAGTTGAAAGTGGTAAAACATTATAAATTTGAGTATACTAATAGTGAGGACCTCCTAATTTCATGGTACGAGTTAACATGGCTGCAACAACATAAAGCGGGGGGGATAGGGTAAAAATATTTTTTAAACTTATCTTTCATATCATCAATAGCACATTGATAAACTACCTCACCCTCTGAAAATTGAGTAAATAATTCTGCAAGTGATGAAATATAAACTAAACAGTTAGAAATAGTAGCATAATATTACCCAGATAATTCATTTGTAGCAACATGAAAATGTTCTAAAAAATCTAGAAGAAATTTAACATTAGCCCAATCTTGATTTTGCAAGGTGCTCATCATCACCACCAACACGAGCATTATAGATTGCGCTTATTGGGTTTCTATATTCATATGCAACAACTAAACTTTCATACAAGTAATTTCATCTAGTCGGACAAGGTTTAGAAACCTTTCTTTCTCTAAGGCCAAATTCATCACATTTTTTATAATATTCTCTAACTCTACTTCTACGGTTTGAATAAAAAAGCCAATGAAGAGCGAATTTAACCTTTGCAATTTCAGCAGTTAAAGTTTTCAGACCGTCACCGGCGATTAAATGGCAAATATGACAAATACATCTAACATTAAAAATATTACTAAATGCAAGACTTAGTGTAGTTGTACGAAAGCCTATAGCATTAGTGTTACTAGAAGCATTATCCATTGAAACTGACATTATTTTATTTCTAATATAAAAATATCTACAAGTAGCTGCAACTGTCTTAGCAATAAACTTACCTGTGTGACTTGAAGTAATTATTCTATAAGCAATAGTGCGTTTTTGCATTATCCAATCCTCATCAATCCAATGAGTGGTAACAGTAAGATAATCACAGTCATTACCACTCCTACCAATATCAGTAGTAATAGAAACGTGATTACTAATATAGGTAAATAAATAACGCAAATATTGTTCATATTCATATTTATATTTATAAATACCAGCTTTTACGGTTGTGCGAGACCATCCTTTATAAGTAGGATTATAAATTCTTCCAGTATAATGGACAAAGTGAGGGTTAGAGGAAAACTATATGGTAAGCACATAACAATAATCATTTTTGCCAATTCTTCACGATCTTTATTTGGATCGTAATACAAAATGCCACCGGTAACAGTGTTAATTCCCGGTTGAACTAGATTTGAACTGGTACTAGGGTTAATTCCTTGAGTACCTACACTTGTCCCCTCTTGCCTAGCTTTCATTTGAAGTAAT
>ML386576.1:48347-102319 GCA_005239525.1 Nicotiana knightiana | reverse complement strand
TACCTACACTTGTCCCCTCTTGTTGAGCTTTCATTTGTTGAAATCTAATTTTAGCATCAGGGTGTTTCAATATGTGTCTACTCAAACTACCCGTACCGCCACGGTGGTCATTAAATTTATGAGACATCAACACCCCACAAGTTTTACACTTAGCCTTATTTTGATCTCTTAGTTGAGTAAAAAAGTGCCAAACAAGAGATGTTTCAGACCGTTTAGAAGGTTGATTATTAAAAGTAGGGGTTATTATAGGAGGGTCAACCGGGGCATCATTTGGATTATTATCAGTTTGGTTAGCAACATGATTAGTAGGTGTATCATCCAAATCCGGTTGCGTTTCATCTAAATCAACATTTTCCTCTGGAATACCATAAAGAGCATTCATATATTCATTATTTAATTGTGAACCTGGTGTAAGATCATGTATAAATTGACTATCGGTAAATTGAAAACAAGGGTTATCACTATCAAGAATAACATGTGGAGGAGGACGGGTAACATGTCTAGGTCTGGGACCCGGGGCCGGGGGCGTAATAGTAGCTTGCCTACTAGATTCACCAATTTTAGATTTTCCCTTACCACCAAACATTTTTTTCAAAGAAAAGTCCATATTAATTATAAGGAAAACAAATTAAACAAACAAAACTATAATATTAAAACTTAAGAGTTGGAACGAGTTTACCGAATTGACGAACAACTTCTTGAAAATTGTATAATGTTGAAGACTTGAAGACTTGAATACTTCAATTCACCAACTTCAAAATTTTTCACAAGTTACAATAATAAAGTAAGCAATTATAGAAGAAAATTAGAGAGAGATTGATGATTTTGTGAGTAAAAATGAAAGAATGAGGTGGTATTTATAGTTGAGAATAGGGAAAAAGTATAATTATAAAAAGTTTGGGGTTAAAACAAAGTTTGGGGACCAAATGACTATTTTTAAAAATGTCAAATGGCTAGATTTTAAAATTCTGACCGTTGGCCATTTTTTAAATAATATTTTTTTTTATTTTAAAAAAGAGTCGTTGGGCTCGTATGGCCAGGTTGAACCGGTCCAGACCCGCCTGCCGGTCCCGGGCTCACGATTCCTAATCTAAGGCCCACCCCATATGAGCTCTGAGGCCCGCCAAGACCGGACCCGCCACGGACCAGCCCGTTTAGCTCACAAGCCCACATGGACCGCGAGCACGAGTCAGGCCCGACCCACCTGCCAACCTTAGGCCGTTAGGGGATCTTGTTAACATAGGATATTTAGGGATTATAATTCTTGGATTATTATCCACCTCCAATATGGGATAGTACCAGAATATTAGTATAAAATTATTTCAATATTTGCAAATACCCGTAACCAAACATGCAATAAAAGCAATCCAAAATTCTATCCCGATTTAGTTTCCTAATCCCATCAACCATAGGACCCTTAGGGGTTGTTTGGTAGGATGGATACGGTAAAATAATTGTGTGATAAAATTACTAATTCTCGGAAAATTTATTTGAGGATTAAAAATAATATCGGGTAACTTATATTTGTTAGAGAGTGAATTAGTAATGTCATTATAAGTTATCCCATGATAAAGTAATAAAATTATCAATCCCAAGATTAATACAACATACCAAACCGTCAATAAGAATTAATTAATACTAGAATAACTAATATCCAGGGTAAAGGGTATGGAACGTCGTCGTTTAGGTGGTACACTTGGTAAATCAAACCAAAACCCTAATGCATCCCTATAAAATGACCATTATAATCGTCAACACTGAAAGAGCTCGCAGTCATGGCTTCCAGCAATCACAAATGTCGAAAGAACTTAGAAAAAAATTAGAGCATAATCGCTGAGCGCCGGTATGGTAGTAAATTGCTTGTAATTTCCACACACACACAGAGTAGAGGATGAAATGTAGTGTGCACCAAATAGCCCTTTGCAATATAAAGTTTATTATTGCAGAGAAAACACGAGCTAAGGTACTTTCTGGTGCAAATTTAATTTTTTTGGCAAAACTTTTGGCTAATAATTTATCCATTTATTCAGCTTTATTTTGCCAAAATAAAAGCTTCTTGTTATAGTTTAAATTTTGTGTTTTTGTTGAATTTAAGATATGCAAGCAAAATGATGAGAATCTATAAGCTGAATTGTATGTTGAATTTGCATATATAGCCTTCAAAGTTCTCTGATTGCATTGCTCAATTTTTTTCCCCTAATAGGCAACTATTATAGTGCTACCAAATAAATATTTTCATTGCAAAGTATTAGATGGAATATGGGGTAGTTTTGTTCGTCAAATTGAATGGGGGGATTGGTTAATTATTCGAAATACTTGTTTGCATGTTTCTTTATTTTAGAGCAGATTTATTTGAACATGGCAAAGCAAAATGATGAGGAACTATTAGCTGAAATTTTATGTTGAAGAAACATATTATATGCCTTCAAAGTTCTCTGATTGATGCTAGTTAGAGTGATATTATTGTTAATCTTGTTATACATTTTACTAAACGGCTTCGATATGCTCTGCTGATATTAATGAAAATAGCTTTTGCTCAGAAAAGAATAGAGATAATATTATTAAGCTGTCTTAGTGTATAAATTGTAATATGAGTACATTGTATCTATATTAGCTTTAACATTTTGCTCCTTGCAACCTCATTTAGTTAGGACCTTCCACGGGGTTGCCAAAGTGAGTGCTCATTGATCATCAGTATTTGTGTTGATGATGTGGTTGCTTGTTGGAGTTTCTCGAGTTAAATAAAGATGGATACAATGCTGTCCTACTGTAATTATCTAATTAGTTGGAAAAACAAGTTAAACTTTGTTTAGGGGTTTTTGGGGTATGTTCTGTTGGAAGTTTTGATCTGACTAACGGGAAGGATTTGAGCACCAAAATACATGGTCTGTCGTTTTATACTATCGTCAGTCTATACGAGCATGGTGCTACATTAAGGGCTTTCTTATTATCTGTTGCTACTTGACTCTTCATGTTAAATCAGCGGCAAAGGATGTTTTGTGAATAAGAAATACATCCATCACATTTTAAAACTACAATCGTGTTCCTTAGTTGTATGTGTTGTTACTGTCTGCCCTGTTGCATTTACCTAATTTCCATGAACTTCCACTCTGATGGAACCCTAGTACTATAATAGAATGGAGCTAGGGTGTGGCATCCCCTGATTTGAAAGTAATGTTAAAGTGGCACTACTTGCTTCTTAGAAAAGGTTATATGGAAATGAACAATTTTTTTGCCTTTTTTTGGTATAAGACCTGTATGATATTTGCACTAAAATAGTTGGCGATAGTGTTTGGAGAGATGGCGGTGACATGTTTAAATTTGTAGGATACATCATACATTTATATGTCTTCTCTGTTATTCTGAACTTGGTTAAACAGAACAAGGTGCTACTTATATTGAGAAAGTGTACAGAAAAGTAAGAGGATTGCTGTTTGCTTTTGCATTTGTTATCTAATTCTTTGAAGATTGATTAGTTGACTTGACTGATGTAAAGGTATTTTGAGCACCAAAATACAGAGTCTGGCGATATATACTTACCCTCAGACTACACGAGCATGGTGCTACATCAAGTATTTCTTATTATCTGTTGTGACTTGATTCTTCATTTTCTATCAGTGGCTAAGGATGTTTTTAACATAAGAAAGACATATCTTGCATTTTTAAGCTAAAAGCTTGGTGCTCAGTCCTTATGGAGTTGATATCTTGCATTTTGAATGATTGTTAGATGGTAAAGTTGCAATCTTACATTCTAAACTTCAATGTTCCTCATTTCCCTAATTTCCATGACTCTTGGGGGTCGTTTGCTATGAGGTATAAGTACAAATAGTGCTGAGATAAAAATTAATACCACCTTAATACTTTGTTTGGTTAGCAAACATGAGATAAGTTATCTAACTAATCTCAGCATAACTTATCCAAGCATTGCCTATATTCAAACCAAACGACCCCTTAGACTATACAATCAGTGGTTTACATCAAATTTTCTTAATTGTATAAGCTCAGGGATTATCTTATTCTGTGTCGTCACTTGACTCTTTATACTCTAACAGGGATCCTCAATTGGTACATTAGATGTCAATACTTGGTCTTTACATTGCCTTTTAAATTTATTTTGAATTATGTTTGAATTTACACCATAATTTAGATGTTTTGACCTTTATCTTCGAACACTTTCACATAAATGGTGACAGATTGATTGAGCAGTACCAGTAAGCGGAACGCTGTCATGCTTATGAATACAGTGGAGGCAATAAAGAATAATACAATGGTTTATTATTATTATTAATTTTTTTTTTTTAATGTTTAATTAATGAATTAAATTATATTACGGAAGTTGGCATAGTATTAGCATTCCAAATTTCTTATACATACGCACTTATGTGGGCATGTTGTGCCAATAACAAGTGATGATTGTGTATGAGATACATAGAGACAGGTACTAACCACATGAAATGATCTAAGAAGGAATGTTTTGTTGCGTAAAAGGAAGTCTTTTTGAACTTTAGAGTTCTTCTCATTGCAACATTATATAATATCTACTAGTTCATTAAGAACCTGCTAAGGGAGTTTTTATAATAATGTTATTTCAATTAGTGATTGTTTCTTCCCAAATCTTGTAATTTGGTTAGTGGTTTGAAAAAAATTATTTGGTCTATGGAAGGTTACAACAAGAAGCCCAGTAGTTTCCCTAAATTGAACTCTCTACCTTGGGCGGACAGGAATTGAGACTTTCAATGGTCCACTCTTTCCCCTTGTGATTGAAGCTGACCCCAGAAGTAATGATTCCTGTGGCATTACGACCTTTACCATGATGGTAGTAGAGTAGTCGATCTGATCTTGCGGGGGCGAATAGAAATACAAGATGAGGTAGTGGTGTGAACTCATTTCTTCGCTTCGATTCCGCCTTGCTCTCTAGCTCCTACTCTTGCTTCTTTACGTCGTCTTGCCCCTATCCTTGAAAGGGCATAAAGTCTGTTTCTGATAGATCCTCGGGACTATGAAAAATTAATCAAAGAAAAATTGTCTTCCACGTACAATATTAGCTTATATCGAGATTTCCTCTTATCTTTTTGTGAACTTCATGTAATACAATTTAAAATTTGCTTTCATTTCAAGCAGGGGCATATATTATTCATGTTCTTTTTACTAGAGGTTGCAATTTTGACTAAAAGAGCCCGTTGTTCTTAGGAGTCAAATAATTATTGTTCTACATTTTTGAGATGTATTTATCTAATGTTTTTTTTTGGTTTGTGGGTTTTTGCAGTCGTACTCTACATTTGTGCCACCTTTTAATTTGTACTTTATTTTTAAAAATTATTGATTTGGTAGTCAGCTGATAAAAAATCTATAATAATATGACAATTACATCCCTAGCAATATATATAAAATCAGAACCACACAACCTTATTCGTGAAAAAAGATCTCCTCTTTTTCTCTCACCAGCTATATAAAAAAATTAAAAACTTGTCTAGATTCATCTTCACAATCACACCTGCATGAATTTGTTTTATCTTGAAGCTAAAACTTCATGCTTATGTAGCATGAAGTTTGTTTCAAGGTAAGCTAAAAACTTCATGCTAATATAGCATGAAGTTGTTTCACGTTGAAGCTAAATTTCATGTAAATGCATGCTGAAGTTATTTACCTGCAGTCTATAATTTTGTCATGAGTTATATCCAAAACTTCAGTCTAAACATACTGAAGTTATTTAGTTCATTTGTTATAATTCAGACCAAACATGCTTAAGTTTTTTTATTCATTTGCAAAAACTTCAGACTAAACATGCTTTTTTAGTTATTGCTAAAACTTCAGACTAAACATGCTTAAGTTTTTGTTTTGTAGTATCTAATTTTCTAATGAGTTTTTGCTAATGCATGCTGAAGTTATTTAATATGATTTTGTGAGTAAAAATGAAAGAATGAGGTGGTATTTTAGTTCATTTGTTATAATCCAGACCAAACATGCTTAAGTTTTTGTTTTGTAGTATCTAATTTTCTAATGAGTTTTTGCTAATGCATGCTGAAGTTATTTAATTCATTTGCTAAAACTTCAGATTAAATATGCTTAAGTTATTTAGTTCATTTGCTAAACATTAGACTAAACATGCTTAAGTTTTTTAGTTCATTTGTGAAAACTTCAGACTAAACATGCTTAAGTTTTTTTAGTTCATTTGCTTGAACTTCAGACTAAACTTACTTAAATTTTTATTTTGCAATATGTAATTTTCTAATGAGTATTGCATGCTGGAACTATTTAGTTAATTTGCTAAAACTTCAGACTAAACATGCTTAAGTTATTTAGTTCATTTGCTAAAATTTCAGATTAAACATGCTTAAGTTTTTTAGTTCATTTGCGAAGACTTCAAACTAAACGTGCTTAAGTCTTTTAGTTCATTTGCTAAAATTTTAGACTAAACATGCTTAAGTTTTTGTGTTGCAGTATGTAATTTTCAGATGAGTCTTTCATGCATATTGCACTTATTTAGTTCATTTGCTAAAATTTCATACCAAAATATGCTGAAATTTTATCGTACTGTCTACCTTTTATTAAAAAAAGATAATATCTTTTTGAAACGCTTTTAACAAAAAAAAGGGTACAGATGCAAATAAAAAGATAAAACGAGTATCCCATGCAATTTTTACGTCTATTTTACCTTCCGATTCAATATCACTTCCAATATTACAAAAAAATCCAAAAGAGACAATACTAAACCCCTTGTGAGTGTGCTTTTCGTTAAGTGTGGAAGAAATCTCCATTAGCCCACATAGTATGGTTTTATTTTTTCACAAAGTAAACATTTAAAATAAAGGAATTTTTTCACAAACCACTATTGTTTAGTGAATATTAGCTAGTTGTAGTTACCATTTATTATATTACTTTCTATAGTTATGTTTTCAGGTTTTTTAGAGTGTATTCGATGTATTTAAGCTACTGTATTATGAATAGTAGCATTTCTAGGCGTGAAACAGGGGATTACAGCTAGACAGATTATTGTATTCGACTGTATTCACGGCATGAAACAAGGGATTACAAGTGTTTTTAAACGGAAAGTGAATCAATTAACATAATAGACTCCTAATATAACTCAACAAACTCAATTATAACATACAAATTTTGTATTTCCGGTTATAAAAAAGATTGTCAACCAAAAAACGTCCCAAAAATATAGCAATCTTCAGAGGAATTATATAATTACATTGAATATAGTTAAACACATAAAAATACATTGAATACATAAGTATAGCAGGTCAACTATAGCGCAAAAACATATGAATACATACTGCAGATACATTTGAATACATATATACATCTGAATGCATAAATTATATTAATTAAAAAAATTATATGAATACATTCATGGAATATAGCGAGACAGTGAATATAATGAAATACATGAAATACAACGAGATACAATGAAATACAATGAAAAAAAGACAATGAATACAATGAAATACATGTAAATACAACGAGATACATTGAAATACACTTAAAAAAAAAGGTAACAGAATCTTCAAGTTGCTCAGCCCCAAACTCCGCCGTCTTTGTTCAAGAACAACCCTAATGTCGTTTCATCGAGAGGACCGTGATTCTGACTCAAAACGTCACTGTTTACGTTTCGATCGCATCATCAAATACACTCACATACTTCAAGAGCGCGCTGTACTTAGGTTCTTTAGTTAATTTGGACCTATTTTGTTGTACCGAAGATAAATTGACTAGAGAATCTTTAGCAAGTTTTAAAGAAAGAATAAATAGCATTTCTGGGTCAGTGATATTTGAGGCTGCTACTTTTGATAAGCTAGAAAAGCATGAATCTTTGTACTCAGTTACGCTACAGAGAGCTTCGAGGGATTGGGCAGTAGAAGTGGTTGAAGGGATTTGTTTTGAGTTGGAGAGAACTCCTAAGCTACTAAACAAAGCATTGACACTGAGAGGGTGGAGAGAAATATGAAAGAAAGAGAGAGAATAATAATACAAAGCGTATTTTATGGTTTAAGGGTAGGAGATGACCATAAATAGATATTTGGCTATAAAAATCAAAAGGTAGCTATGGAATATAATTTTTTAAAATGGTATTTATTTAAAATAAATAAGGTATCAACATTTGCTATAGCAGGTAAAAATTCCTAAAATAAATTAGGAAAAATTATCTATTTATATTATTTTAAAAGCACGAAGGCCTTTAGTAAAATATTGTTCGTCTTTTTACCCCTTTAAAATAGTGTTACACACCGCACAAAATAGTTATTTAATTATCTTCATATATATAGATTAATCATTCAATTTACTTCCTAATATTTAAAAATACTCATTTAATTACTTTTCTATTTAGGACCTTGATTTAGAAAAGTGAAAAACACATTCCTGAAATATCTAAATAAATGAGAAAAGTACGTTTTAGAGAAGAAACTAAAATGCCTTCAATTCCTAAAATCTTAAGTTAATTAAAAGAAAAAATATATTTCAAAAAGGAATCAAATTTTAAATTCTAATATTTCCTATTCGTAAATAGAAAAAGATAATGCATTAAAATGAAACTCTTAACTACTTTTGTTATAGGAAATCTTTCAGCAACTTTGTCAAACAAAAACCTAGAATCTATTTTTTCGTTTTCTTTTACTTTTCTTTTTTCATGCTAGATTTTGAACTGTTTTAGTTTTACTTTGATCTATATATATAATTATGTAATCCACAAATATAATTATTTAGGAAGGGATTAAGTGGAATGAGTTCTTTTAGAGTGTTCCTACTTTCTCATGTGATGCATAAGTTAGAGTTGTAAAAATTGCATGTGGCGCCTATTTGATCGCCCCTCTTTTAACTTATACCTGTTTTATTTTTTCATTTGCATCCGCACCTATTTTTTTGTTAAAAGCATTTTAAAAAAATGATTTTGTCCTTCAAGACTATTGACAAAACTGTAGACTGCAGGTAAAGCTTTAACATGTTTTGGCATGAAGTTTTAGCAAATGAACTAAATAACTTAAGCATGTTTAATCTGAAGTTTTAGCAAATGAACAAATAACTTAAGCATGTTACTCTGAAGTTTTAGCAAATGAACAAATAATTTAAGCATATTACTCTGAAGTTTTAGCAAATGAACAAATAACTTAAGCATGTTACTCTGAAGTTTTAGCAAATGAACTAAATAACTTAAGCATGTTTATTCTAACGTTTTAGCAAATGAACTAATTAACTTAAGCATGTTTCGTCTGAAGTTTTAGCAAATGAACTAAATAACTTCAGCATGCATTAGCAAAAAACTCATTAGAAAATTATATACTGCAAGATAAAAACTTAAGAATGTTTAGTCTGAATTTTAGCAAATGAACTAAATAACTTCAGCATGTTTAGGCTGAAGTTTCGGATAAAATCTTGACAAAATTGTAGACTGCAAGTAAATAACTCCAACATGCATTAACATGAAGTTTAAATTCAATGTGAAGCAACTTCATGCTATATTAGCATGAGATTTTCAGCTCACCATGAAACAACTTCATGTTACATTAGCATGAAGTTTTAGCTTCAAGATGAAACAACTTCATGTTACATTAGCATGAAGTTTTAGCTTCAAGGTGAAACAACTTCATGCAAGTGTGGTTGTGAGGATGAATTTGGACAAGTTTATGATTTTTTGATAAAATATTAATAAGGTTTTCCGATTCGTTAACCGTTGGATCGGACTGTAAATTTGACTGAGTGTTCAAAACGTCTTGGTCTTTGGTTTAAACGGTGGAGATCGGATTTTGAGACCTGTAACATCTGATTAGTTCCCCAAATAGCAGCTCCAGTTTTGTGACTTCTCCTCTTTTTCAATTGATTCATTGTTGCTCTTGTTGCTATTGTTTCTCCGTGTTTGGAACCTGTTGTGAAGCCAATTTGAAGAACTTTTATAACCCTCTTATTGTTATAGTGGAGCTTTTCGGATCTTTGTGATCCCGTGGTTACCTTCGATTTGAAGGGATTTCCACGTTAAAGTTTGATATTCTTTATCTTCTTTATTTTCAGGTTTGCCTCTTCCTCTACATAACAGTGGTATCAGAGCCTTTGTTATTTATTCGGGTTGTTACGGAATGGAGGCGAATATGAGCAAGATGAAAGATTTGTTGTTCGTGAAGAAGATACATCTACCCATTTTTGCAACTCATTAACCTGAGACTAAATCTGAAGAAGATTGGGATTTCGAGCACCAAAAAGTATGTGGATATATACAACAATAGGTTGAATATAATATTCATAATCATATTGTGAATGAGACACATGCGAGATCATTGTGGGAAAAGCTAGAGACTCTTTATGCTTAAAAAACTGAGAACAACAAGTTGTTCCTGCTAAAGCAATTGATGACCTTTAAATACAAGGAAGGCAGCCCTATCCTTGATCACATAAATGATTTTCAGGGCGTCCTTGATCAGCTATCTGGAATGGGAGTTAATTTTGATGATGAGATAAAAGGACTTTGGCTTCTTAATACTCTGCCAGACTCTTGGGAAACTCTTCACGTTTCTTTGACAATTCAGCTCCTGGAGGTAAGGTGACCATGGAATATGCCAAGAGTGGCGTGTTGAACAAGGAAGTAAGGAAAAAATCTCAGGGTTCGTCCTCACAATCAAATAACTTGGTTACAGAAGACTGGGGGAGAAATAGAACAAGAGGCTCGAGGAATAGAGGTAAAAGTAGAAGTAAGTCAAGATCCAAATACCATAATATTACATGCAACCACTGTGGCAAGAAAGCACACATCAAAAGGTTTTGCCACAAGTTGAACCGAGAAACTAGAGAAGGAAAGATAGTTGAAAATAATAAGAACAATGTTACTACTATTGTTCGAGATGACCTTCTTTTTGCTTATTATGAAAACGTCATCAATTTGGTATCCCAAGAGACGAGTTGGATAGTAGATTCTGGAGCTACCTCACATGTCACACCAAGAAAAGACTTTTTCTCATCTTATACTCCTGTTGATTCTGGAGTGTTAAATATGGGCATTGCCAGTGAAGTTAAGGTGTTGGGTGTTGGCACAGTTTGTTTGAAAATTAATAATGGTTCAACGCTAGTTCTTCAAGATGTTAAGCATGCTCCAGACTTTCCTTTAAATTTGATTTCCGCAGGAAGATTACACGGTGAAGGTTACCATAATGACCTCTTTAATGGACAATAGAAGCTCACCAAGGGCTCGTTACTAGTGGCTCGAGGAGTCAAGTCTGGTCATTTATATGTGACACATGACTTTATTCTTAATGAATCCATAAATCTGGTGGAAAGTGGCACTTTATTAGAATTGTGGCTTAGAAGATTGAGTCATATGAGTGAGAGGGGGATTACGTGTTTGGCTAAGAAAAATTTGCTTTATGGAGTGAAACAAGCAAAACGGAAAAGGTGTATCCATTGTTTAGCTAGCAAACAGAAAAGGGTTTCATTTCATAGCCATCATCCCTCAAGAAAGCCTTATTTATTGGAGCTAGTACACTCTGATTTGTGTGGTCCTTTTAAAGTAAAGTTAAAAGGTGGTGCACTTTACTTTGTGACCTTCATTGATGATCATTCTTGTAAGCTCTGGGTGTATCCTTTGAAATCTAAAGATCAAACACTTGGCACATTTAAGGAATTTCAGGCCTTATATAATGAGAGCTTAATTGGTATTGATCCAGTTTCAATTGATACGACACCTATTACACATGAAGGAACCCAAGAAAATAATGAAGATATTGATCAAGATCAAAATAATCATCATGGTGGAGCTGTTATGGATGCTCCAGTTGATGAAGTTGTGGTTGATCAACAACCAATTCCTGCCCAGGTAACAACTCCGAATGCTCCTGAAACCTCTCCTAGAGGATCTACAAGGGAGAAGCAAAAGTCCATGCGCTATCCTCCTGATGAGTATGTACTTTTAACTTTTTCATTTTTCGGTACTATTTGGAATGCATGCTCCAGTTCTTGTTCTCCGTATAAGTTTTCTATTATTCTGTTCATATTACTTGTGTGTGCTTGTATTTTTTTTCTTTTTTTTTATATATCGATTTCCTTATATTAAATGAGATTGAGGTGTAGCTGAGTGATTGATTAACCCGTTTCATTTCGTAAATGAAATGAGTCGATATAAAATGGAATAAATATATAAACCGTTCGCCCACCATCACTAGTTTCATGTTTGAAGGATCAACCCACCATCAATATCTAGGTTTGAAACCCTTCTTATAACGGTGAAGCGTAACATCGTTTGGAACTAACAATTTATTAGATTTGTAATCCGTACAAGGACACTAATAGTAGCCTATATTTATGCAATTTAGATGCTATTTACACTCTAATTTAGCCGCACTTTATTGAGGTTTGAATGTTAAAAGATAAGAAAATGATCTAATTGAGAAATTGATGTTTTACAGGATCCACTCCGAGCTAGGAGGGATATAAAGAGTGTTTTGGAGTCATTGTAAAGCGTGGAAGTCCAATCGAAGGTTAGCCCGCGCGAAAAGGAGCGAGAAAAGCAAGCGACACACAACATCCAGGTGTGCGGCCGCGAAGTGGGCCGCAAATTAGCTCGCGAACTTGAGGCAGTGGGGCAGTCAAATTCCGCGACCGAATCCGCCGTCCAACCCGTGACCGAGGACGGGCGGTATAAAGCGAAACACGCAGGGGCAATTGTGTAATTTCTTAGGCGACTAACCTAAACCTATATGAAGCCTAAACTCGCCCAAAAGTTGGATATAGCTGGTTTTAGAAGATTTTAGAGGAAAGAACAAGGGAGAGAAGCAAAATCAATTCCTAAGAGTTTTATCTTCTTCTACTTACTTCTATTTTGATGATTATGAATTATTTTAGTGATTTGTTTTGCATTAGTATGAGTAGCTAAACTCCTTATCTAGCATTTTGATGGAACCTATTGAAGGATGATGATGGAACCTATTGAAGGATGAATTTCTCGTTACGTTAATATAGATTTGCCATAGTATTATCTCTATTTGTTCAACTATATGTTTATTGTTGTTGATTGAATGACTCGCAATTAACTGTTCCTATTTAGTGTGCAGTACTCGGGAGAGAGTACATAGTTAGGTCGTTATTGAAAAACATCACTCCTGACATATGTGAGGGATCAATATGAAGGATTTAAAGGTGGGATTAGGGATAACGAAACATTGGGTGCGATCTAAGTGAGCTGTAATTAAGGATAGCTAGTGTAATTCTTAGAGAATATGTCTAGTATATTGTTATAATTACTCGGGAGAGAGTTACGACAGTCAGAGTGCTCATGATCGATAGAGAAGATTTAGGCAAATTTATAGCAAACGTAGCGGAAAGGATTCCGATAATAGGGAAAATCAGAACCTTAGATCATTCCTATTCTTGTCTACAACTCGTTCGTAGTTAGTTCTTAATTATTGCATTTTCATTATGTAATATTTAGTTAATAAACATCCAATCTATTACTTAAATATTTCTGAAGATTGAATACGTGAATTTGTGTGAGTCCAATAGATGTGATTGTTAGGTTAATTCCTTGTGTGATTCGACTCCGGACTTGTTAACCGGAATATATTTGCAGCGACCGCTTTGTCCTTCTTATAAGGCATAGTTGGGCGTGATCAAATTTTGGCGCCGTTGCCGGGGAATTAACGGTGTTATTAATTGCAGTTAAAAGAAGTGCAAAAATTCTTAGTGTAATCAATTTTTTTCAATTTAAACTGAATACATTGAAATTCTAACGTTTGTAGTCTTTGGTGTTACAGGTGCATGCCTAGAAACTCCTCAAGAACTGGTGAATTGTTCGAAGCATTATAAGATCCCGAGAAAGTTTTCAAGGCATTGAATCGTGCAAACAAGAAAGGCAAAAAACAACAAAACTCACCAGAACAAATTGAACCAGACATGGGAGACGAAGTAAACAACAGGACAATGGGGATAATGTGAATTACCCGATCAATCAGGTGGTGGTGCCTCTTGTGCCAGAAGCAACATTGTACGATTGGGTGCAACCCACCGCTGACAACTTAGCAACCGCAATTGTAGTCCCCCATATACAAGCTGAATCGTTCCAAATCACAAATAACATACTTCATTTGTTGCAGAACAAGGGACTGTTCTCAGGGTCATTCGTTGAAGATCCTCAACCGCATCTGAAGAATTTCCTGTCAATCAGTGCCACGCAAAGGCAACATAATGTGACACCGGAAGCAATACGACTGTTGTTGTTTCCATTCTCAGTGACGGGAGCGGCCCCGAATTGGCTTAATTCACTCCCCATAAACTCCATCACTACTTGGGAGGAATTAGTCAAGCAATTTGTGAACAAATTTCCCCCACCCAATAAGACTGCCAACAAATTGATGAGATATTGAGCTTCAGACATAAACCAATAGTGACATTACAAGAAACGTGGGAAAGGTTCAACAGGTTGCTGGTCTTGTGTCCACACCATGCCGAAGAAAATGTTGGGGTAGAGGTTTTATATGGGTTTGGCAGATAGCTTGAAGGCCAATGTTGATACTTTAGCAGGTGGAGCATTTTTGAGCAAAACATTCAGAGAAAGCAAGATCTTACTTGACAAGATGGCACAAAACTCAGTATGGACGACAAGAAACACTCCAATCACTCCTATGGTTCACTCAGTGGCCTTAGACCCAGCTAACTCCATAGTTGAAAATATGGCCACTCTAGTGACACAAATGAGCATCCTCACCAAGAACGTTGATGAATTAGGCCAGAAACAACAAGTACACATAGTTGATGCAACTAATGGGGGTTTATGTACATCATGCATTAATCAACTATATGTTTGCTCGTGGTGTGGGGAAGGTGATAACCAACAATATCAGGAGAACATGAATTATGTGGCCAACTATGGGGGACAGAGACCAGGTGGTCAGAATTGGGGTCAGCACAACAATATAGACCAGCTCCGCAGTAGCACAACAATAGCAACAATCTTGGGGCTATGCGACCTCAGGGTCAAGTGGTTCCTTACCAAAGGAAACATGGCTACAACCAGCAAAATCAGCAACATGCTTATCATCAACCTCAACAACATCAACATGTGAGACACGAAGATGGGTTTGCTAGACTTGAGGGAATGATGCAACAATTGATTGGGTCCACTGGGAAAATAACTCAAAGAGTAAACTCAATGAGTCATCAATAAAGAATATTGAGATCCAATTGGGACAAATTTTGATGGCTTTAAATAATCATCCCCAGGGGACGCTACCTGCAGACACACAAATCAATACAAAGGAACAGGGCCCGAAACAACTAATGGTAGTGAGTCTACGAATCGGTAGAGACCTATACTTGGAGCAAGCAATTTCTCGCGAAAGCAGACCTACCGAGACACTGGTGCCAGTACCCATTGAGGTAGATGATTTAGCAGGGTTAACTAGGTGACTGTACAACATGCACAAGAGGATTCCAACAAAGAAAAAGAGGTTGTGAAAGAGACTGAGGCAGCACAGGAACCAATAATGGAGGCAGTGCCTAAATAAGAAAAAAATCAAACCACAGGGAAGAAGCGTTCTCCAACACTATTCCTACAGAGATTGGTCAAATATCATAGAGATGAGCAGTACAAGAAATTCTTGGAGATGTTGAAGCAAATTTGGGTAAACATTCCATTGATTGATGCTTTAAAGGAGATGCCCGGTCATGCGAAAATGATGAAGGACTTGATGTCCTACAAGTTCGACTTTCAAGACTTGGCCACGGTTACACTGACTCAGACTTGCAGTGTTGTTGTGACGAGACCCATCGCTGAGAAGTTGTCTGACCCAGGGAGTTTCACAATCTTATGCACAATAAGAAATTATGCATTTGCTAAGGCACTATGTGATTTGGGGGAAAACATAAACCTTATGCCCCTAGCTATCTACAAAAGGCTAGGCATTGGAAGAGCTAGACCCACGTCCATGTTACTACAACTGGCTGAACGGATAGTGAAGAGACCCTTTGGTATTCTAGATGATGTATTAGTACAGGTTGGGAAGTTTGTGTTCCCAGCAGATTTTGTCATTCTTGACTGTCGGGATGATGAGGAAATTCCCATAATTTTGGGAAGACCATTATTGGCCACTGGGAGAGCTCTAATTGACTGTGAAACTGGATAGCTCAAAATGAGATTAAATGATGAAGAGATAACATTCAACGTGCAGAAATATATGCAACGACCAAGTGAATTCGCCAATTGCTCTTTAATAGATACGCTGGATGTAATTTTGGAGGAGGAAGATGAGACACTGAACACTAAAAATCCTCTAGCAACCTATCTCATGAACCTAGATGAGGCCAATGGAGAAGACTTGGCAGAGTGGGTACTTGCTGTTGTAGGCCAAGGTTTTTGGAAGAGGGAGCTCGAATTTGAGCCCTTGCACTTGGAGGAAAGAAAAACTCCCCCAACTAAGCCATCGATAGAAGAGCCATCAAAGTTGGAATTGAAGCCACTGCCATCTCATCTAAGGTATGCATTCTTAGGACCTAACTCAACTTTACCTGTTATTATCTCATCCAGTTTGTTAGATGTGAAGGCAGAACAACTTTTGCAGGTACTGACGGAGTGCAAGACTGCCATTGGGTGGACCATTGCAGACATCAAGGATATCATCCCGGCCTTCTGTATGCATAAGATTATACTGGAAGATGGGCACAAACCTTCCAGAGAACATCAAAGAAGGCTGAACCCCAACATGAAGGAAGTGGTGAAGAAAGAAGTGATTAAGTGGTTAGATGCAGGAATCATATTCCCCATCTTTGACAACAACTGGGTTAGCTCAATTCAGTGTGTGCCAAAGAAGGGAGGTATAACAGTAGTGAAAAATGAGAAGAATGAATTGATCTCTACAAGAACAGTCACAAGTTGGCGAATCTGTATGGATTACAGGAAGTTGAACTTGGCTACCCGGAAAGACCACTTCCCACTTCCATTCATTGATCATATGCTAGATAGATTGGGGAGGTCCTACTTTTGCTTTCTGGATGGGTACTCAGGGTATAATCAGATCTCTATCAAACCAGAGGACAGAGAGAAAACTTCGTTCACCTGCCCTTATGGAATTTATGATTTTCGGAGAATGCCGTTTGGCCTATGCAATGCACCTGCCACATTCCAAAGGTGTATGATGGCCATCTTCACAAATATGGTAGAGGAAACAATGGAGTTTTTCATGGATGATTTCTCAGTGTGAGGAATTCATTCGATGATTGCCTCAAGAACTTGAGAAGAGTATTGAAGAGGTGTATCGGGACGAATCTAATTCTCAACTTGGAAAAGTGCCATTTCATGGTACAGGAAGGTATAGTCTTGGGAGACCTAGTGTCAAGTAAAGGCATTGAAGTGGGTCGTGCAAAGGTTGACGTGATAGCAAATCTTCCACCACCCACTTTCGCCAAAACAATCAAAAACTTCCTTGGGCACGCCGGTTTCTATAGGAGATTTATAAAATATTTTTCCAAAATTGCTAACCCCTTGTGTAAATTGCTTGAAAAAGATCACCCTTTTGTGTTTTCTGATGACTCCAGGGTAGCATTTGAGGAATTGAAGAAGAGGCTGGTAACAACACCTATCATAGTTGCCCCTGACTGGGAGCAACCATTTGAGCTGATGTGATGCGAGTGACTATGCCGTGGGAGCAGTTCTTGGGAAACGAAAAGATAAAATCATGCATCCAATATACTACGCAAGTAGAAAGTTGAGTGAAGCCCATCTGAATTATATTGTGATCGAGAAGGAGATGCTGGCAGTGGTGTTCGCGTTTGACAAGTTCAGATCGTACCTGATAGGCTCGAAGGTAATTGTTTATACTGATCATGCTTCTCTCAGGTACCTAATCGAGAAGGAGTCAAAACCGTTCCTGATTCGATAGGTTCTATTGCTGCAAGAATTTAACTTGAAAATCTGTGACCGTAAAGGAACGGAAAACCAAGTAGCTGATCATTTGTCTAGACTGGAAGGAGCTGAGAAAGAGGTTGAGGTAGAAGAGATTCTGGAAACCTTTTCAGATGAGCAACTACAAGCCACGTGTCTTGAGGAAGCGCCGTGGTATGCAGACATTGCAAACTATCCGGCGAGCAGTATTGTTCCTTATGACCTTTCCTCTGTCCAAAAGAAAAAGTTCTTTCATGATTGTCGCATGTATTATTGAGATGAGCCGTATCTGTTTAGGATTTGTATTGATAACATGATCCGAAGATGTATCCCCAAGACCAGTCTTCTATTTTGCAGGCATGTCATGCGTCACCATACAGTGGGCATTTCGGGGGAGTAAGGACAACTGCGGAAGTCTTGGAGTCGGGCTTATACTGGCCAACATTGTTCAAAGATGCACATTATGGGTAAAGGGTTGTGATGAATACCAGCGAACCAGGAATATTTCCCGTCGACATGAGATGCCTATGAACCCAATTCAGGAGGTAGAAGTGTTTGATGTATGGGGAATCGATTTCATGGGGCCTTTCGCCAGCTCATATGGAAACAAGTACATACTCATCGCTGTGGATTACGTGTCCAAATGGGTGGAGGCTACAACGCTCCCTACAAATGATGCAAAAGGGGTGATTGGTTTTTTGAGAAAGAACATATTCACCCGATTTGGCACTCCAAGGGCAATAATTAGTGACAGAGGCACTCATTTTTGTAATCAAGCCTTAGAGAAGTTGTTAGAGAAGTATCATGTACGCCACAAGGTGGCTACCCCATATCATCCACAGACGAGTGGGCAAGTGGAAATGTCGAACAGAGAAATAAAGATTGTGTTAACTAAGACCGTGAATGCTACTAGAATGGATTGGGCGAGAAAGTTAGATGATGCATTCTGGGCTTATCGAACCGCTTTCAAAACACCAATCGGCATGTCGCCATACAAGTTGGTGTTTGGGAAGACATGTCACTTACCGGTGGAGTTGAAGCATAGAGCTTGGTGGGCGCTGAAACAATTGAATCTCGATATGGAAGCTACGAGAACAAGTAGAGTCACGGAGTTGCATGAGCTTGATGAGTTCCGCTATCATGATTTTAAGAGCACAAGATTATACAAGTAGAGAATGAAGATGATACATGATAAAAATATTATTGAGCGGAATTCTAAACCTGGAGATACGGTATTGCTATACAACTCAAGACTAAGGTTATTTTCGGGCAAACTAAAGTCGCGATGGTCAGGGACATTTCGTGTGGCTGAAGTTCACCCTACTGGTGCTGTAGAGATAGCCGCAGAAAATGACTCTCGCGTATTCAGAGTCAATGGGCACATATTAAAATATTATATGAGCATGGATGAAGCAAATAGAGTGTTAGTGACTCATTTGATCGACCTTAGAGGTTGAGCGAACCTTCATGCGCTTACCTGTATCGTGTCGCGACGTTAAATCAGGCGCTGCATGGGAGGCAACCCATTGAACTGTTGTAATCGTCGTGCCGCGACGTTAACTCAGGCGCTTCTTAGGAGGCAACCCATTATTTTTCTCTTTTTTCTTTTGTTGTTGTAATTGATGTTGAACGTTACTAATCGATCTACTAGTGTGCAGGGGAAGAATTGTGCGCATCGGAAGGAGTCGAGGTCAAAATTAACCTGGGAAGATGTAAAAATACGAAAAAGATGAAAATTGGTCGGAGACGGGGATCCGCGGCCGCAAATTGGACCACGGATCTGACAGCGAATTTTAGGCACCACACTGCTCTGGATCCGCGGCCGCAAATTGTACCGCAAATGGGGCGCGAATATTGGGCACTCTTCTGCCCAGAATCCGCGACCGCGGATCTGGGCGCGGAGCTGAGAGGTCCAGGTTAAGTATTACTGTTATTTTTTTTAATCTAATTTTTTTATTTTTTCTGCCCTAACTTAAATGCCCACCCCCCAATTCCTTTCCCACTTTCCTCACTACTCCTCTTCTCTTCACCAAAACCCTTCCCCCTCCCCCACAAACACAAATAAACTCCATTCTTCCTTCAACAACCCATATTCTTCCTTCAACACAAGACTCTCATCCCTTCTTCTCTTCTCCACTCAACCAATCTCAAACCTCCATTCTTCTCAAGATATCCAAGTAAGTACATGACTTTACTCCTTTTTCTTAGTATTTTTTTATTTTTTATTTTTTATTTTATTTTCAGTTTTTGTTTGTGATTTTCTCTTTAATTTTTCTTCTTTTATTTGCTAGTGTATATATAGGGTAGTAAAATCATGGTTATTTTATCTTGGAGTGGGATTGTGTTTTATATGTTGTATGTGAGGTTACTAGATTTGGTGTGAGAGGTATAGTAATTCAATTGGGCCTTTGTGTAATTTTGAAGAGTATGTGCACACTAAGTGTTTGTTGATTTGCCTCAATGAGCTCTGAATGCAAATTGTGACCAATTGTGCGAGTGAAGTCTGATTAACCGCCATTGATTCACATATTCCTCCCCCACTAATAGTGGTGTTTGTTGTGTCAGGTACAATGAATCCTTCAAGGAAGAGACGCGCTACCGGAGCCTCGTCCAGTCGGCATGGAAGTTCATCCAAAGCACGGGCACCGGCCAACACAAGCCAATTTGATCATAGTAGGTTTGTTTCCAGAGCGGCCCAAGACCATTTTTGTTTGAAGGCTACGGAAAAGCCTGTACCAGAAAGAGGAATTGACAGGGCAACCCTCCAAGTGGAATGCCCAAATATATATCGGGAATATCAGGAGCCGGCTAGACATTTCTTTGAAGAGCCGGAGGAGGGTAACGTGATGCTTGTTCGGGAGTTCTATGCCAACTGCCCCGAACATGAGGAGAGGGTATGCACTGTGAGACAAACGAGGGTGGATGCCTCGCTATCTTCATCAGAAGAGTGTATCGCTTGCTGGTATTCAATGGGGCTGAGGATTATTATGAGACTTACAAGCGTGAACCCACCACATGGAATCTCTTTTTCCAAACTATCTGTGTACCAGGCAAAGATGTAGTATGGTATGTGCCTGGTAGCATCTTGCATTCATCATCACTCACTTTTGAGGGTAAGTGCTGGCTGTACATATTTAATAGTCGATTGCTGCCATCCCATAACAGCACGGAGATAAATGGCCCAAGAGCGGCAATGATTTGGTGCTTTATGCAAGGCCACAATTTTGATGTGGCTCAGCTTATCCAGTCAAAGATGTTCATCCGCTCACCACTGAAGAGGTATGGGTTTTACTTTCCATCTCTTGTCACTAGATTGTGCAGAGCAGCAAGGGTGCCCGAGAACCCCAATTCAGATGGCGTGGTGAAGAAGGAGGCAAAGTTCCGGGCCGACAAAGTAACCATCGGGAAGGACCCGGGTGCACCTGGGGAAAATTACAATGACGATTATGATGAGTCTGAGGAAGGTGATGACGATCAGGAGGAGGCTAGGCACGCCTCACCCCCACAAGAACTAGCAACAGAGGAGGCAAGACCATCTCAGGTTCGATGGAGTACACGCATGACAACTATGAAGCAAGAAATAGTAGGGTTTTGCACTTCAGTCACGTCACTGGGGCATAGAGTTGATGCTTTGGCTACCCAAAGTGCGAAGTCAGAAAAGAAAATCATGGGCTAGCCGCGTGCGCTGGGACGGGCATATCATCTCGACCCTGGACTGTCTTCGACCAGGAATGATCCACAAGGGAAGTCCCTTTACATTACCTTGCTTTATTTTGTATGACATGGGGACATGCCATCTTTTTAAGTGTGGGGTGGGGGTATGTTGTTGTTTGTTGTATATAGGTTGGTGTTGCAGTTTATTTTTATAAATCAATTTCGACATGGCCCGACGATGGATATCACTCGATGAGTTTCTTGAGGGACTAAAGTCAAACAAAAAAAAAACCAAAAAGATTTTCTTTTGTAGTAGTGTATCAACTCCCCCTTGGTTTTTCTTTAAACCACGGTTTTTTCCAAGGGTTTTATTTGAACCGGTTGTAGTTAGCTTTTTATTTTTTTAGGAACTTATGGGCTATGGGCAGAATTAGAATAAGATATCTTAACTTCGTAATGCTTTGAAAATAGAGAGCACCTTAGTGTGATGCTTAGGCTCATTTGTTGACTCTTGTAGGAATTCCTTAAACTGTGTGTGCTTAATTTGGCTTGAGTACTGAGCTAAGTGTCGGATGACCCAATCTGAAGTGAGTCATGTGCCATGTGTGTGTGAGGCTTAATGTATTCTGTGCATGACATTTAACGCCTAGAACTTGCCCCGTGTGTCTGCAAAGCGAAATGGTAGTCTTATTTAGTCTGGAAAGTGATATAGGCATTTCTTTGTTGAACCATGTATATACATACTCCACCCACCTAATTGCTATGTACCATAGTTAACCCCGTTGAGCCTGTAATCCTGTTCCTTGGCAACCACATTACAAGCCCTGTCCCTTGTTTGAATTGATCATCTTTTTGTACCCATTACCTCTCATAAGTACTTGAACTACTATGAATTTACAAAGATAAAGTGTGGGGTAGTGGATGGAGCTTTTGAGTGGGACTAGGGAAATAAGGAGAAAGGTATATCTTGTTGGAAAAGGCACTTGTGAAAAAAAAAGAGAGAAGAGCATTGTTAATAGTGTATCATGTTGATTGGCAATAATTCTTTGGTGGATTTTAAGGTGATTGTGCTCAAAGATGTGTGGGATGGTATATGTGGTGTTAAAAATGAAAATATTGGTTTGAATTAGGTGTGGACTTGACTGTAAAATAAATGTATTAAAGTGCTTAGGGAGGTGTAGTCACTATTATATCAAATATATCCTACCCAACCTGCAGCCTACATTACATCCAAATAAAGTACTACTTGATCCTAGACTGAGTTAGCTCCATTAGTGGAGTAGTACACTACAGGCAAGCCTATGGTGCATTTTTTGTGGCACAACAATATCATTTCTGAGGGTGACTGAATTCTATTCCTTTTAAAAGTTCCTCACTGTGTGTGAATTTTACTGATTTGGAATGAGTCTCTTTTGTTGTGAGTAGGCACTTGATTCATTAAGGAGAGGTAAGTCTGGACCTCTGAATTAGAGTCAGTAAGCCGGTTAGGAACATTGCGTGGCTAGAGTGAGTCAACTCTTGAGGTGTAGATGTTACACTAATGCACTCACTCTTTGTGAAATATTCTTGGTGTGACTAGAAGGGAAGTCGCTCAGTGAAGTTAGGCCTTTAGGGAATGTGGTTTTATTTCTCGAGGACCAGCAATGGTTTAAGTGTAGGGTGTTGATAGTAGCCTATATTTATGCAATTTAGGCGCTTATTTACACTCTAATTTAGCCGCACTTTATTGAGGTTTGAATGTTAAAAGATAACAAAATGTTCTAATTGAGAAATTGATGTTATGCAGGAGCCACTCCGAGCTAGGAGGGAGATAAAGAGTGTTTTGGAGTCATTGTGAAGCGTGGAAGGCCAATCGAAGGTTAGCCCGCGCGAAAAAGAGAAAGAAAAGCAAGCGACACGCAACATCCAGGTGTGCGGCCGCAAATTAGCTCGCGAACTTGAGGCAGTGGGGCAGTCAAAATCCGTGGCCAGATCCGCGGTCGAATCCGCTGCTACAGACGGGCGGTAAAAAGCAAAACACGTAGGGGAAATTGTGCAATTTCCTAGGCAACTAACCTAAACCTATATGAATCCTAAACTCGCCCAGAAGTTGGATATAAGAAGATTTTAGAGACAAGAACAAGGGAGAGAAACAAAATCAATTCCTAAGAGTTTTATCTTCTTCTTATTACTTCTATTTTGATAATTATGAATTATATTAGTGATTTGTTTTGCATTAGTATTAGTAGCTAAACTCCTAATCTAGGGTTTTGGTGGAACCTATTGAAGGATGAGTTTCTACGTTGATATAGATTTGCCATAGTATTCTCTCTATTTGTTCAACTATATGTTTATTACTGTTGATTGAATGGCCCTCAATTAACTGTTCCTATTTAGTGTACATCATTCCAGACCTATATGAGGGATCAATACGAAGGGTTTAAAGGTGGGATTAGGGATAGCGAAACCTTGAGTGCGATTTAAGTGAGCTGTAATTAAGGATAACTAGCGTAATTCGAGAGTATATGGCTAGTATATTGTTGTAATTACTCGGGAGAGAGTTACAAAAGCCAGAGTGCTCATGATCGATAGAGAAGACGTAGGAAAATTTATAGCAAACGTAGCGGAAAGGATTCCGACAATAGAGGAAATCAGAACCTTAGTTCATTCCAATTCTTGTCCACAACTCGTTTGTAATACTGGAGGAGAAACACAATTATCTAACAATATACCGCGACGATATACAATATACTAGAAGAGTATATAGCTATACTGGAATAGTATAGTATACAATATATTATAACGATATACTATAATAATATGCAATATACTACAACAGTATGCTGTAACAGTATATAGTATACCATAATAGTATACTTCGACTACTATTTGTTGAATTATCTAGGTGCTATTGTGTAAAGATAAATTCATGGTTATAATAACATTATATTGTTATAGTATACAATATAATATAACGATATATCATAATAAATAAGTTATTTTTTAAATTTTTAAAATTTTTCCAACTAGGTCCTTGCAAATATTTTCTTAAATGAATTTTTTGATAAAGTTCCATGAAAATAATATTCATTGTATAAGAAATAGGTGTCAGAAGACATAAGACAGTAATATGGGAAAAAGGGAATTTAAATTTTTTTTTAATGAAATTAGAAATGGCACGATTAAAAAAATAAACAAAAGGAAAGAAAAATAAAAAAAATGAAACGAAACATGCCAAATTGAGTATATAACCAGATTATGGTGAATAAAGAAAATAAAGAATAATAAAGATATGGAAAAAAAATATGAACAAAAAAATATAAATAAATAAAAACGAGAAAAAAATAAAAGGAGAAAAGAAAGAAAAGAAAAAGAAAAAGCAGAGAAATAAAAAAGAACATGAGAAAAAAAAATAATCACCCACAAAAGTTACTATGGGTATGAAAGATAATTAGTTTGGTGGGTAGAAAAACTAATGAGTAAGCAAGGGTAATTAATTTAGTTTTTTGGGTAAAACTATAAAACTCCCATTAAGAAATAATAAATGAAGTGCATAATTTACCATTATACCCATATTATTTGATGTATATTTTTAATGGATAGAATAACTAATATTGTGGGCAAAACATGAAAAAAGAGTTTGTCTTTTCTTGATATGCTAAAAGTAACAAGTAAAATTAAAAATTTATTTTTAGAATTCTGGATAAGTAAAAGTGAACAGAGAGAGTATTTATTTATTTATTTATTTGATATTTATTTATAGATTATTTAGGAAAGCCAACACTCCAACACCTTAAATCCAATATGCAAAGTAGCTTATAGGAAACTAGCTGTAGGAAGGAAAGCAGAAACATAAAATTCTACAGCTTAAAGCAAATTAGAATTTAGACATTCAATTTTAATTGTTTGGTTCACTTACGAATGGCAATTCTGTCGAAAACGATAATAAACAACTTCCGTTGATACCATGTTTCTAAAATTTATTTATTTAATTATTCATTTGATTTTAAATTATTGTGATTGGCTTTTATGTCAACAAATATTTTCTCACAATTTGGTGCCAAACGATTTAAGGTACTCTGCGAATAATTTTTGACGGTTTTAATGTACCCCATCTGTTATAGATGGATAAATTTGATATTTTTTTTTCGAAATAATTTAACATGTGGAATCCACTTAATTAAATAGTTGTAAATCAGTTGTATTTTATGGTATTACATAAAATTTTAAACAGATCCCATTAAATCATAATCATATGAAATATGATCCTCACCACATCAGCTAGCTACCTTTTCCAGGTGTCTTCCTAGTACCTCAGTATTATTTAATGAATCGAATGTTTAGTTCACTTGGTCATAAGTTTAAGGCATCGGGTGCTGTGTCCCGTGACCGTCGAATTCTAGGTTCGCCTCTGCTCCTTTTCGGGATCCTACGTGAACGTGGAATATCTTATACACCGGACTGAACTTTTTCTTTTTATATGATTCAAGATCTAACATAAACAAAATTTTCTGATCATAACTCAACTAGCAAATTTTATTGCCATTTATTTCGTCAAGTAAAGAATAACTTATACAGTGATGCTTCTTAAAATATAATCCAATACTTGCCACCTCCATGATCAAGGGAGCATGTCTTGTTTCAAATACATACGCAATTCCCTTCTACACAGAATGGGATTCCACCTCTACAGTTCAAATGACAATCTTCTTTACTCTTACACCTCTCTCCTGTCATCGCATATAAAGATCACAAAACTCGTTAGTATTTTGCACAGATATAAGTTTTTGAAGAATTTAGTTACTCCTATATAAATTGTCAACATTTACGATAATTTATATGGGTTTAACTTAACCCATAACATTCGGCACGGATCCTAAATGTTTGTGGGGATCTTTACACAAATAGCCGGCCATATTTATTGTTTACCTTCTCTAGCCATATACATAGATTATATATTCATTATACACAATTATACATATATAATACATAAATTATGTATACACTATACCTCTACTGGCTATTTTTAGTTTAAGCGGTTAGGTAGGCGACTATTTGGGTTAATTCTTTTTGTGTTAACTTCATTGAAATTGTAATAAATAGTAGAGCAGATTGTCCAGTGGCGAAGTCAGAAATATTTCTAAGGGTGTTCCAGCTTGAAAAAACTAAAAAAAAAATTCCCAATAAAGGATGTCCAATATATATTTTATATATCTAAAATCAATATTTTACTTGTATATACAATGTAACCGTTTGTTAAAGGTGGCTTCGCCCCTGAGATTGTCATATGACACGACGCTTCTGTCACAACATCTGAAGATCATAAAACTCGTTAGTGGTGTTTCATGCTAAAACACACACACATATATCTCACATGTGTAAGTACAATCTACCATGTTGTTTGAGTAAAGGCCATCATTTGAAAGAAATTTTTTAATACGATTTTTACTGATCAATTCACAACTTAATTAATTAAACTTTACCAACGTATTTATGTTCGAATTTTGTGTATATATGTGATTGTATAAGACAAAGAGAGAGAGACTAACCGCGTGAAAGGATCAAGAAAGAGACTACAAAAAACAGTGTCATCAAAGTCTTGGCCATCTTGTGCAGAAGTATGTTTTTTTGAGTTAAGAATGCTTCTTGCACCACATTATATAATACAATGCCAATTCCAATTAGGAATTTTATTTTTAATTTTCATATCTTGAATTTTGGTTAGCGAATCAAAGACATTTGTTGGTCTATGGAAGGTTAGTCAAAGAAATATGTCTAATACATACAACATTATCATATATATTAAGATTCGATGCATCTTCTTAAATGAATCTCCTGTAATGCAATTTATATTTCGTTTTCATTTCAAATAGAGCATAGATTAATCTCTGATAGTGATGATAGTAAAGTGTTAGTACAAATATATCCATATACGATGTCTACACCAAATAATGAATATAAAACATGTGTTTTTCATACAAACTGGTAATTATAGATTGTTTGTGGTGGTGTTTGGTGGTTTTGTTTTAAATTTGAGACCATTTCGGATAAATTTGAGGTGGTTCGATCAAAATAAAATTGCAAATTCAAAGAATACTTTATTGAACAACACAAATAAATTATTTCATTCAGGTAGAATTTGTGAACAATTTAACAGATAGGCTGAATGCAAATAATACAAAGTCATGCCAATACAATAAAGTTTTGCTGAATGATTTAACAAGTTGTAGCTCCAATCAAGTAGAGTTTGTGAGTTATCCAAGAAGAAAGCAAGGGCAGTTACAGAACAAAGTTATGCTAATATGGTACGTACAGTTTGGTGAACAAATGAACAATCATAAAGTCATGCAAATCGGATAGAATTTGTAAATAATTTAACAATATAGGTCGAGTTAATATAGTATAAATGTGACGATCCGGCTGGTCGTCTCGAGAATTATAGCCCAGTTTTCTATTTTCTGCTACTATTGTGTTCTTAGCTGTTATATGACTTACCGGGTTGGTTGGTTCGGGTCCAGGGTGATGTCAGAGTGAATTGAGACACTTAGTCTCTTAATTGGCAACTTAAGTTGGAAAAGTCGACCGCATGACGACCTATGTGTAAACAACCTCGGATTTGAATTTGGTTGTTCCGTTAGCTCCGTTAGGTGATTTTAGATTTAGGAGCGCGTCCGTAACGTGATTTGGAGGTCCATAGTAGAATTATCCTTGAATTGGCGAAAGTTGAAATTTTGGCAAATTTGACCGACAGTAGAACTTTTGATATCGGGGTCAGATTTGATTTCCAGGAATTGTAGTAGGTTCGTGGTGTCATTTATGACTTGTGTGAAAAATTTGAGGTCAATCAGACGTGGTTTGATAGGTTTCGATGTCGTTTGTGGAATTTGGAAGTTTAGAAGTTCTTTAGGTTTGAATCCGGGTGTAATCCGTGTTTTCGATGTTGTTTCGGGTGATTCGGGGGTTCGACTAAGTTCGTATTGAGTTATCAGACTTGTTGGTATGTTTGGTTGAGGTCCCGGAGGCCTCAGATTGATTTCGGGTGGTTATCAGACTTGGTTCCTAGTTGGTGAAGTTGCTGGTGTAATCTTACCTGCGAGGGGTCTAGCCGCATGTGCAGTAGGATGGACGCAGTTGCGGGCAAGGCCAGGCTGGGCATGAGGCGTAGGTGCGAGAAAGGGAGCGCATCTGCGAGCCCACAGACGAAGGATGGCCCTCAGATGCGAAAAAAGGGATTTTGGGCATTTCCGCAGAAGTGGACTAAGGGCCGCAGAAGCGACTTCGCAGATGCGAGACCTGGAGAGCAGGTGCGAGCCCACTGGTTTAATTTAATTCCGCAGGTGCGGAAAATGTTGCGCAGGGGCGGTTCCGCAAGTGCAGAAATAAGGCCGCAAGTGCGCAAGGCCTGAGCAGAACATATAAATACGGGACTTCGAGATTTTTCACCATTTTCACATTTTAGAACTTGGATTTCGGAGGATTTTGAAGTGATTACTGAGGTAAGCTCCTTGTGTCTATTTATCTTTGATAATGGTATTTTTCTACTGATTTTGCACCTAATTGGTGAGATTTTGAAGTTAAATTTGGGGGTTTAGGACTTGAGAATTGGAGAGTGAATTTTGGGGATTTGGATGACCAAATGATGTTGGATTTTGATAAATTTAGTATGGTTAGACTCGTGAGTGAATGAGCTTTCGGATTTTGTGACTTTTGTCGGATTTTGAGACGTGGGTCCGGGGGGCCGGGTTGATCCTATTTCGAATTTTGGTTTAGAATTTTATGTTTTTCTTATGGAATTGATTCCTTTAGCCTATATTAATTATCTCGTACTGCTTGTGGTTAGATTAGGGGCATTTGGAGAATGATTCAAGGTGCAAAGGCATTTCAGTGTAAGATTTTGCGTAGTTTGAGGTAAGTAACAATCTTAAATCTGGTCCTGGGAGTATGAAACCCAGGAATTTGGTATGATGTGATTATTTGGAGGTGACACACATGTTAGGTGACGGGCGTGAGCGTGCACCGTAAGAGATTGTGACTTTGTCCGCCCCGTGAGACTATAAAGCCGAATAGCCTATTGTTGACTACATGTTTCCTTTGTCTTCTTGAAATTTGTCTGTCATTCAAGTTAGAAACCATGCTTAGACCATATGATATCGCTGTTGGGACCCGCAACGGTCATTTACTTGTTGAATTGACTGCTAATTGTTGTCTTGTACTCAGTCACTGTATTACTTGTGTGTCATGTCTCCGTTCCCTCTTGTTTCTTGTTAATACTATTTATTATCTCTGTTTGGGCTGAATTGTATGATTTTTGTGAGCCAGAGAGACTGGATAGTTTAGTGAGTGAGATAGGGCATGAGTGTCGAGCTGTGAGCCATGTGAGAGTTTATGGATCGGGTTGCACGCCGCAACGAGCCTGAGGGCTTAATATATATGGATCGAATTGCACGTCGCAACGAGCCTTATGGCTATTTAAGGATGGTGGATCGGGTTGTACGTCGCACCGATATTGGATTGGGCTGCACGCCGCAACGATATAGCGCTTGGGCTGAAGGAGTCCTTCCGGAGTCTGTACATCTCAGTGAGTGCAAGTACCTATTGTGTGTGTGTGTGTATTGAGCATTGAGAGCCGAGTTTCGAGCTATTGAGATCTTAAGTGACTGTTACCATGAGAGGTTGCATTTGTCTTGCTTTGTTGCTACGCTTAGCTGATTTATGTTACTATTCTGAACTTCTGGTAAATATTATATCTCGTTTACCTGAACTCAGTAAATATGCAGCTGACTTGACTTATACTGCCGGAATTTACTCATGTCTACTTTCATTGTTGAAATTATTGAAATGAACTGTATTTGTTTAGCTCGTCACTGCTTCTCAGTTCCTTATCTGTTTCTGTTACTCGCTGAGTTGGCTATACTCACGCATTACACCCCGGACTTCATATGCAGATCCAGGTGTATCCGGTCATGGAGGGAGTTGATCTCGTGCGTGATCGAGTGCCGGAGATTTAAGAGGTAGCCGCCGGTGTTCGCAATCCTTATCTCTCCTTCTATGCTATCTTTCTTTTCTGTATTGACATTTAGACACAAACTCTTGTAGGCACTGTTTCTTAGACTGGTTGTTAGATGCTCATGACTTAGTGACACCCCGATGTTTGGGGCTGTCTTTCCGCATTGTATTTTGAGTTTAACTCCTATTTTTTTTTTTATGAAAACTCTGTTATGTAAAAGCTTTTAGTTTATCTTTTATAAAATATCGAAGTACCTTAAAAATCGACTTGCCTAGTACCATGGATAAGTTAGAGTTGTGGGTCGTGTCAAAACAAATCTACCAATCTAGTAGAGAAAGACTGTCGTTCATGTTATGCGCAAGTGTGTGTGAGTTCGAAGATAATTTCTTAACACATTAAGAAAAGGGACTATTATTGAAGGACCAGCCCTTATAGGGCCGTTCTTGTAGATCACCACTAAAAAATTAACTCAAATAACTGCCTATTCAATTGTTTAAACTAGAAAAAACCGATAAAGATATAATATATATATAATTTATGTATAATTATATTAATCAATGTATAATTTAATATGTAATTAAAAAAAGTAAATAATAATTATGACCGATTATTTATGAGCCCGTTGTATTGCATCGTTTTGAGTTGGAGGGTTCAAAGCCTAATACCGCAGCATTCTCATTTCCTTTTCCCTTCCCCGATGTAATAATTTTTTTTAAAAAAGGTTGAATTTTCCCCTACCAATAATTTGGTGGACAAGAAGAGTTCATGTGAATTTGCCACTAGGATTCGGTGAAAGTGAAACCCAATATATAGCTAATTGTGTTATGCACAAAAGAAATCAATTCTTGACTATTAACCAAGACGATAAACGTTATCTAACCTTCAAGAAATCAATTCTTGACTATTAACCAAGACGAAAAAGGTTATCTAACCTTCAAGAATTGTACTGCATTAATATTTGTAAGCCATGGAATCGTGTCTATTTTTGTTATACTTTTGACTAATTCATGTAATCTTATCAGTAAAAAATTATCTTATATTTGTCCTTGATACTAATAACGCCAATCTGAAGTAAATGACTTTTTTTTTGCGGGGTTATAAAAAATAATTTGTAAATTTGAACTTTACATATAAAACCCACTCGATTAAATAGTAATCAAGTTGTATCTTACGGTATTACAAATTTTTTAAATAGATCTCAATTAGACCATAATCTTTTGAAGATGTGAATTGAGTGATAGTTCATTGTTAAAGTTGCAACCTTGCAGTGTAAAAATTGCGCGGGGTATCATATTTGGTCGCCCCCATTTAACCTATACCTGATTTTTTAAAAACTTTTAACTTGTACCCACTTTTTAAATAACTTCAGCTCCCTTCCCCTCGCTGAGCTGAAGTTCACCAGTTAAGATGAAGTTCGCCAGTTATAAAGACAAAACTTCAGCATACGGGGCTGAAGTTCCCCAATTACAAAGACAAATCTTCAACTCTAGAGCTGAAGTTTCCCAGTTACAAACTTCAGCTCTAGAGAACTGAAGTTCCTAAGTTATAAAGACAATTACAAAGACAAAACTTCAGCTCTAGAGAACTTCAGCTCTAGAGCTGAAGTTTTGTCTTTGTAAACTGGGGAGCTTCAGCCCATTATGCTGAAGTTTTGTCTTTATAAATGGGGAACTTCAGCCCCGTATGCTGAAGTTTTTGTCTTTATAACTGGGGAACTCAGCATACGAGAGCTGAAGTTTAGTCTTTGTAACTGGGGAACTTCAGCCCCGTATGCTGAAGTTTTTGTTTTTATAACTGGAGAACTTCAGCCCCGTATGCTGAAGTTCCCCAGTTATAAGATAACAACTTCAGCTCTAGATCTGAAGTTCGAAAGCCGTCTACTAGAAAGCTGAAGTATTGCGTGATTGCCCTTGCTACTTCAGCCCCGCATGCTGAAGTTATGCGCAAAAGCGGGTACGGATGTAATTTTTTTTACAAAGCGGGTATAAGTTAAAGCGTGGCACATAAAGTGAGCACGGATGCAAAAGCCCCGCAAAATTCGTACTTTTCATTCCCCCGGCGTTGCAATTGCCCCTCTGAAGAAATATAATAACAATATTCATAAAACACGACGAAAAAATATATTCATAAAACACACTTAAGATCTAAAATAGCAAGAAATAAGATTTCTGATAATGCAAATTTTTATTGCCATTTATTTCTTCAAGTAAACATCATCGAATTGAACACAATATTCATCCACCAATAAGGACTAGTATATTTTTAATAACAACGACACTTAGTACTCGGCACCTAAACCACACGATTATTGTCTTGAGTTAATTACTACAAATGCATTTCTGGTTAACACATTTTGGAGACCCGACGTTACACTTCATAAAACGTTCACAATCTAATGTACCAAGACATATAATCGTTCCTGGCGGCGGATCTGAAAATTAGAAAACTCGTTAGCATCATATAACACAAATAAGATTTTGTTATAATAAATTACTAACATGGGACAAGTAAAAAGTGCATAATGTTAAAATAACCATAGATATAGCATGTGACTTAAATCACATGCATCATCAAAATTTGTTTATGTTAAAACTTAGCTAGTGTTTGGTCATAAATTATTAAATTTGTTTTGAAAAATTTGATTGGGGTGAAATTTGGTTTGAAGATGAAAATGCGTTTGGACATACGTTTTCAAAACATATTTTCCAACTTTATTTTGAAAAAATACGTATAAAATTCCTAAGTTTTGGGATTTTGGCCCAAAATCAGCAATTGAGGTAATTTTAAGATTTGAAGTTTGGAATTTTACTAAAATATAGGCAAAATTTATGGCCAAACATGAGTTTGCCAAATTTATTTTGACAAAACTCATGACGAAACGGGTCCAAATTTATTTATGAGAAAGATAAAGAGAGAGAAGGAAGGAGAGAGACCTTTACATACGCACTTCCCACTTATACAACTTACAAAGTTAGGATAACAAGTCAGAAAACGACAATCTGTTATCGTCTGACATGCCGTCTGACATGTCACCCCATCTGAAAATTACAAAATCATTGGTCATTATATACATTACAAATGTGTGTCAAATAAAAGGTGCTTCATGCTAAAATTAAACAACCATATATTTTGTAAATTTGATTGAAAATGATTGAGACAAAGATAAACTTACTGCGTGAAATGATCAATAAGGTGACTACCACAAAAAGAGTTAGCAAAGTCTTGACCATCTTGTGTTGAAGAATGTTTTTTGTTTTAATTTATTTTACAGTGCTTCTGATTACCATATTATATAGTAGTAATATTTGGTTCATTAAGAACCTGCTAATTTCTTTTTGAAGATAAAGTTACCATAATGCTATTTCCAATTAGGGAATGTTTTTAATTTCAATTCTTGAAATATGGTTAGCTGGTCAAAGAAATTATTTGGTTTATGGAAGGTTAGTCAAAGAACATACAACATTACCATATATCAATTATTTTATGCATCTTCTCATGAATCTCCTTACATTAAATTATCCAATTTGATTTGAAAGGTATTTAAGTTGACTAATAAGTACTTTTTATTTAACTTCTAAGATTAAATTGTTTAATTTGATTTGAAAAGTATTTGCCTAAGCTTATCCCCTCTCCAAACCCTACAATCTCCGAAGAGCAAGAACGCTAGCATTTTCATTTTACGATACTATTTAATAAACAAGGCATTTCACTCTATCATCGACCCCCTTAGATGATATCAACTATTTATCAATTTAGAAAAGCCAATACTCCAACACCTTAATTCAATATGCAAAGTATCTTCAAGAAACTAATTGTATGAAGGAAGCAGACACATAAAGCCTAAACCAAAAAACAATATAATTAAGCATTTAATTTTGATTGGTTGGTTCACTTACTAACGGAAATTCTTTCTAAAACGATAATAAACAACATCTCTATTGGCGAGTATTTGTTGATATAACGTAGAGCCGTCGACATGGGTTTGGTCTGCTGGGCCCGTCCAACCTATCCCGTGAATTGATAGGGTTAGCTAAGATTTTTGGAGCTCATATAAAAGCGAAGCCTTTTATCCCGACCCACGTGAGCCCTTGGCCTGCAAGGCTTGAATAATGCTGGGTTGGGCTAGCCCGTGCGTTGTCACACCCCTTTCTACCCCCGAAAGAATATGTATTTTATGGATTGTGGATTAAAGAGTTTTTTCAATTAAAGTGACTATTTTGAGTAGGGTTTATTTTATTTATAGAGTCGCCACTTGAAATTGATTTTTGGATGTTCCAAGTCACCTTTTATTTGAATTCCTAGTCAAAGGAAGGTTTGACTCTATTTTTATTGGTCCGTGAAAAAAAGATTAGGTAAGAAATTCTGTTGACCGGAAAGAAGATATAAGGCATTCCTCGAGTCCCGTGGTTCTAGCACGGTCTCTTTATTGACTACATTTGACTTATATTATTTTGAGTAAACTGTGTCTTATTGATTTTTATATTTTACCTATGTCCCCTTTGCTTGATTATTAGGATAATTAAAGGACATTTTGAATAATGAGATGTCATAACCACACTACGCAAGCAAATACGTGATTTGGACGAAATTATTAATTTAGTTATAACAACGCTAGGTAAGCGAATCTGCAGTCATGACAAAGGATTAGTAGCACATTATCACTTTTGAAAAAATTACTACATTCGAGGAAATTAATTTTGAATTGTATTAAATCTCAACTATCGCGCTACGCAAGCGAGCCCGTGATTAATTAAATTAAAAATTAACTAAAACTAATGGGTATGGTGTGGGATTATTGAATTAATTTAGTGAATGTTAAACATCACGCGCGCAAGCGATTTCGTGAAGTTAAAGCGCGCCTACTAATTGCCTATCATTTAAAGTAATTTATTAGTGACTAAGTTGTTAAATTTTTTTACCTAAAACTTAAGAGAAGGTTATTAAACTAACTTAGCGTTAAAGATTTTGGGACAACTTAAGGTACAAAATTTATCGAGTATAGACAATAAACCTAAAAAGCTTCCTATCGATTTATTTGGCATTAAAAGAGTAAGGCAAAGAAAAGGCACGTATGTGATTATTAAAGCTACTCTTGGCCTAATGTTGGCTGATGAAACGAGGCAGCTAATATTTTTGGAGCCCAATTCCCTTCATTTTGGTACCTAACACTTATATCCCTAACATGTAACTTTCTTTTACACCATAATAATTGAAAACTTGGTTACCAATCTTAACAAATACGAATGCTAACATATCATTTGTATGAAGCATATAACTGAACCAAATCAAAGATATTAGTATGAGTATGTATAAATATTTTAATGAAAACTCATGAAGGAAGTCAAAAAAAAAAAGGTCAGATAACCTAAACTTAAACAAGGAACATGAACTGATGAATGAACTTTAATCACTAAAAGTAAAATGTGAATGAGAATCTACACTACTCTGTTTGATATAGACTAAGTTGAATACAATTTCGACCACAATGTAAAGAAGAGTGGATGATTTAACTAATTTCCAAAAGATTTACATGATGATAACAACTAAAATAACATTCATCTTGAAACGAAATCATGTTTCATCAGCCAAACTAGGGTAAAATGCTTCATATTTCATCAAGAATCTACAATACAAGGAATTTGAAAGTTACTTTATTTGCAGAATAATAAAATACAACAGTCCAACAATAGAAATTCAACAACAAAGATAATAAAAACAGCAGTAGGAGCAACAGTGAAAGCAATGCTAAAGCAACCCAGAGTAAAACCAGTGATTTTTCAAGAGAGGAACTCAAAAAAAAAAAAAAGTTCTAAGACTCTTCTATTTTTCTAAAAGATTATGCACCCTAAGACTCGCTCCTAAAGCTTACAATTTCAGCTTAGTAAAGGAAGTTTCAACTGAAAGTTTCTCTTAAAGTTCTCCTTTTTCAGTGGGTAGAGATGTGTATATGATGTGTGTTAGATTGTGTGTAAAGACCTCACCTTTATAGGAGAGGAGAAGGACTCTTGGGACATATTTTTTTAACCAAAAATCTATCCAATGAACAATTTGCTTTACCAATTGTGGAAAGATTTTTGGAGTATTATACTCCAAAACAGTTTGTAACAGTGAAAGCAACCAAACACGGACCCTACACTCAAGTACCCTCCCTTTCTTTCCCTTTCTTCTTAATCCCTCAAACCAAATTCAAAGCTAACTAGTCCACAAAGAGAAACTAGATTCATTCTAGTTCAAACAACTAGGAACTCAAATAAGATCAATTAAGAGTCAACTAATACGGATCATCAAGACTTAATCATATAACTACTTATACTAAACAACTATTTCAAACTTAAACCAGTTAATTTGGACTTACACTGAATCTTTAAACACACAAACTATTAAATCAAACTAAAACATGACATCAAAACAACCCGAAACTGCAATCCAATAGGTGATTCAAGCCTAACGAGCGACTAAACATCATCACCAAACAACAAATATACTAACATAAGCAAACTGAATCATTGATTATCGAAACCTAAACTTTAATCCTAAGAACTATCGAAATAAAAAATTAAAGGAGCATGAAATGACGGATTTAAGATTTCAGTTCAAGCGACTACCAATATCAATGATCATAGATAGAAATGAAACATGTCGATTAGGCACAACATGTATTAACATTGACATATTCCCAAAATCGATTAACTTAACCAATGGTGAAATCAGAATTTAGACTAAACATGAAGGTTAAACAAAAATAATATGAACAAAATTTAGTCTACAAAAAAGCTACAAACAAACGACACAAAAATAGAAAAATCAAAACTTTAGAGGAAAGGATAAAGGTTCGAGGTTTATACTAAGTTCAGGGCTTTATGATGCCAAGTCGAGTAACGTGTAGATGGCGAGGATATCGAGCAGTGACAAATCAACCACTATGCAAACTTTTCACGTTGGCAGACACCAAAACCAAAGGCCCGACGAACCAGTTTCGGCCGCGGTATCGTGCCAGTGTGAAAAGCTTGCTCAAGTCATGTCTAGGCAAGAGCGAGAGAAGGGATGAATAAAATGAGAAGAAGAAGAAGAGGAAGAGGAAAAGGAGGAGGAGGAGAAGGTGAGCGGCGGCAGAGGCGACGGGCAGAGGTGGTTTCCGGATTTTAGGCATGAAACCAATGCCAATAGTAGCCCCCATTGAGTTATACCCATCTATGTGAAATTAGGTGGAAAGAAGGGCTCAATTTTTCCGAATTTGTGAAAAAAATGGCGGCTACGGTTTCAGTTAGACTTAGATTTACGAGGATTGAGAAGGATTTAAAGGATGGGATTTGGATTCATGGGGTGGAGGTTGAGAGGAAGAAGGGTGAAATTTTGGGGTGGTTGGACGACGGTTACCGGCGGTGGCGATTTCTGGCCTGCGGAGATGAGCGGCGACGGCAGGGAGTTTGAGAGAGTGAGGAGAGAGGAAAGAAAGAAAGGAAGGAAAAGAATAAGGGGGAAAATGGGGGCAAATTTCGGGTATTAGGGGGTTTAAATACCTAGGGTGTGGATGATTTTGGACCATTAGATCAGGAGAGACTGAATGGCAGAGATTGGATCTCTGATTCAATAAGCAAAACGACATAGTTGCACCATGAAACTACGCCGTTTAGCTCATCCCCCCTAGCTGGCCTCATCCGGACCGGGTTAGTGCCTTTAGGCCATTGATTTGGTCCGATTTTTTGGCCCATTTCATTTTAAGACGCATCTTAACCCATCCTTTTATTTCCTTCTTATTTAAAATATAATCAAACCTTAAATCTATACATACACACATAATAAACATTAAAAAAAAGAGCCAAAATTAGGCATTTACATGCGCCACATAAAAAAATATTTAAATATACTTAGATCGTAAAATTTAGTTATTTTTTAATGTTTAACTGATTAACATGCATATAAATTAAATGTGCTTGATGAAGATGTAGAGTCGTATTATTTACAATCGGAATACTGTAAAGCTGTATTATTTACAATTGAATACTGTAGAGCCGTCAATATGGTTTCTTACAACTTAGCATAGGATGCCAATTGTAAATAAATTTACAACATTGGGATCATGTTAATTTACTGTCAGAAATTCCAGTTGAAAATGATGGGTTAATCAATAACATTATTGTAGTAGTAGAAATTTCACTTAACATGTGGCCCCTTCAGTAGTTGACACGTGGCAGAAAAAGTCAGAAAGTAAACTGAGTTGGATGTACCTAATACAATCAAAGAGTCAATATGAGCAGATTCTTCACATGTTAAACAAAAATACTGTGCCAAACAACATTACCTCAGCATCTAATGTAGCAGGTATTGACAAGCTTTACTAGTTACTGATTGCATTAGACAATGGATTACAGATACATGGGCTACAAATCACATGATTTATGATAGTAGCTTGTTAAAGAAAGAAATGGTTGCTGAAACAAGAAATTCAAAGAAAATTATGTTACCAAATGGTGACATTACAGTAATCGCTCATGCAGAGTCTAGTTCAATATTAAAAAGTAACATGATAACAAATGTGTTTTATGTTCCTCAATTACTGTTAGTATCTAAACTAACCAAAGAATTGCGGTGCTCAACTACATTTTTTCCTGATTTTTATGTGTTTCAGGAGTTCTTCACTGAAAAGGTGAAGGGGATTGGAAAGGAAGATGGTGGACTTTACCTACTATATACTGATACAAGAGAAAAGGAGAAAATGGAGGCACTAACTGCAAGAAGTAACGAGACACTTGAAGTTGAAAAATCAGATGTAATATTGTGGCATAGAAGATGTGGTCATGTATCTACACTAGTTTTAAAGAAGTTGACTCCAGTATATTTAGAAACTATCAAGAGTAGAATAAATAAGTGCGTAGCTTGTCCTTGTGTCAAGCAGACTAGGCTGCCCTTTCCTACAAGTAGTAGTTAAAGTAGAAGTTGTTTTGATCTAATACATGTAAATTTGTGGGGATCATATAAAATAGCTACTTTGGATGGAAACATATACTTCTTGATTATTGTAGATGATTTTTCCAGAATGACATGGGTGTTCCTGCTAAAACAAAAATTTGATGTGTGTGTATCAATTCAGCACTTCTTTAACTATGTCAAAACTCAATTTGAGAAGATAATAAAAATCATCTGAACAGATGATGGAACAGAGTTTGTTAACTCAGTATGTGAAAACCTATTCAGAATCTTGGGTGTTATACAACAAAGAACTTGTGCATATACCCTCAACAAAATGGAGTTGCTAAGAGGGAGCACATACATATACTGAAAGTTACAAGAGCTATCATATTTCAAGCTCGAATACCTATTAAGTTTTGGGGATATTGCATATTGGCTGCAGTTATCTGATAAATAGAATGCCTAGTTCTGTTATTGAAAATATGTCTCCATTTGAGAAGCTACATAGAAGAAAACCTTCTATATGACACCTAAGAGTGTTAGGTTGCCTATGCTTTGCAAAAATTGTATAGGAGCATGACAAGTTAATGCCTAGAGCAAAACTATCGGTCTCTATGGGCTATTCAGAAGTCCGAAAAGGTTATATCTTATTTGATCTCTCTAATCAATCTTTCTTTGTTAGCAGGGATGTCACTTTTAGAGAAGATATATTTCCATTTACCTATACAAAATATATTTCAAAGCATGTGTTCGTGCAAGTATATTGTTTGACAACAATGAAACATCTTTTGAAATAGGATCAGAAATTACCACAAGCAATAGTCAGTCAGACAGAATTGAAAAAGCAGAATCAAATGCGAATCAAGACGTAAGAGAAGAAAGTTATTCAGACATACCAACATACTACATGTACATTGAACTAAATGATCATATCGTTCATGAAGAGCCAACTCTAATAACTACAGAAGCTCAAAAGCAGCAGCAACCTAAGCCTTCTCAGACATCTACAGAAGCTCAGACTCAACAACAACCTGAGCTAAGAAAGTCCTGCAGATTTAAGCATCCTCCTGTCTGGATGAAAGATTTTGTATCTTTAAATATTTATCAAAATGTGCTCTATGCACTAGATAAAAAAGAAGGATTGATTACTAAGAAACATTCTCACCAGTGGTGAAAATGGTTACAGTGAGAACTATCTTAAGTGTTGTAGCTTCAAAAAATGACATATACACTAAATGGATGTATATAATGCTTTCCTTCAAGGTGACTTATTTGATGAAATCCATATGGAGCTGCCTCAGGGATTTAAAAGTCATGGGGAGAATAAAGTATGCATGCTCATTAAACCCCTATATGCGCTTAAACAAGCTCCTAGACAGTGGAATACAAAACTTTGTGAGGCTCTACTGAAATTCAACTTCTGTCACACCTCCTTTTTTCGAAGAATAGGAGAGTTTTTTCAATTAAAGTGACATTATTCGAAATGAGATTATTTATTTAATTAGAGTCACCACTTGGAATAATTATTATGGTGTCTCAAGTCACCGATTTATTTTAAAATCCCAAATCGAGGAAATTGACTCTTATTTATGGTCTGCGAACAAAGAAGACCCGGTAAGAAATTCTGTTAATCCGGAAGAAGGTGTGAAGCACTCCCGGATTTCGTGGTTTTCGCATGGTCGCTTTAATCATATCTGTCTTAATTAATTGATTATTATGTATTTTAGAACATATGCACGTTTTACCTTTTACCGCTTTTAATTATGGCGTTATGGAATTATTTTTGACACGGATCACGTGTGTGTGAATCTGTTTTATTTAGTGTGGTAAAATCATGTTACGCGTACGTGTACACAATTAATAGCACTTTATTATTATTAAGATTGTTTCGCCTAAAATTGTGCGAGCGCATACTTTGATTTATTTTGAAAATCGTAATTATGTCACACGAACAGATACATAATCACAATGATTTGATTAATTAGAAGCGTGCCTAAAAGCATACTAACGTATTATGATTATTCATTTCCTAAATTTAAGATTGTTGTGAGGTCATGATTTATGGAATTGGCATCGTTGGAAGAAAGATATGATTTAACTAAAGATTATCGAAAAGATCAATTATGTTACGACCATATTAATTGCTAACATTCTTTCCTTGGAATTATTTTGATAAACTCTAAAATATAACTTAAATGGAGATTACTGAAGAAGAAAAACTTCGATCTATTAGAGGAAATGGGCAAGCACCTTTGTCTAAAAGTTGGGGCTTTTGCATTTATACCCGCTTTTTAGGTCACGTTTTAACTTATATCCTTTTTATAAAAAAATTGCAAGCGTACCCACTTTTCGCATAAACTTCAGGCATACGGGCATGAAGTAGTAAAGGCAATCACACAAACTTCAACATTCTAGGCTTTTTCAAAAACTTCAGCAGAAGTGCTGAAGTTACTTAGTTCATTTGTAAAAACTTCAGCACTAAATAAGCTGAAGTTTTGTCCTGAATTAATTAGTTTTGTCATAAAGCTTTTTCAAAAACTTCAGCATCTTCTGCTGAAGTTAATTAGTTCATTTGTAAAAACTTCAGCACTCTATATGTTGAATTTTTGTCCTGGGTTCATTCGTTTTGTCGTCATTAGCTTTTTGAAAAACTTCGGCAGAGGATGTTGAAGTTATTTAGTTTAGTTGCAAAAACTTCAGCACCATTATGCTGAAGTTTTGTTCTGGATTCAATAGTTTCTCATAAAAAGCTTTTTGAAAAACTTCAGCAGAAGATGCTGAAGTTATTTAGTTAAGTTGTAAAAACTTCAGCTTAAATAAGCTGAAGTTTAGTTTTGCAATAAAGCTTTTTCAAAAACTTCAACAGAAGATGCTGTAGTTATTTAGTTAATTTGTAATAAGCTGAAGTTTTGCACAGGTATTATGAAGACGGGGCCTGAAGGTATAAGAATTAGGGTATAGCTTAAATAATTTTAAAAATAATGTCAACTAATGAAGGCATCAAACACTTTAGAGAATCAAAATAAAAGCATCAACATGAAATAACTACCGAATCGATAGAGGGGAAATTACATGCACCTATTTTACTTTAGCTTCACATTATTCAATTTGTACTATAACATTCAAATTAAGAGCTGATAATGTGACAATCCGACCTGTCGTTTTGGGACTTTAAGCTCCGTTCAGTGGTGTAAAGTCATAAACAACTTCATGTTGTGTATATCGACCTGCGTGCGTGGTTAGAATCAGTTACCGGGTAATTTGGAGTCGAATTGAAAAACAAATTTCAGTTTTGAAAGCTTAAGTGATAGGAGTTGACCGGAGGTTTGACTTTTGTGTAAACGACCTCGAAATAAGTTTTGGTTAACGTCAACAACTTCGTATGATGATTTTGGACTTAGGCGCGTGTCCGTAATTGGTTTTGTAAGTCCGTAGAGTGATTTGAGGTATTTTGGCGAAAGTTAGAATTTCGGCCGATAGGTAAAATTTTGATATCGGGCTCGGAATGAAATTCCGGAAGTTGGAATAGGTTCGTAGTGTCATTTGTGACGTGTGTGCAAAATTTCAGGTCATTCGGACGTGGTTTGGTAAGTTTCAGCATCATTGGCGTATTTTGGAAGTTTAGAAGTTCTTAGGCTTGAATCCGATGTTGATTCGGTGTTGTTTTGGGTTTTCCGAAGGTTCAACTAAGTTCGATTAGTGATATATGACTTGTGGGAATTGTTGGTTGAGGCCCCGAGGGGCTCGGGTGAGTTTCAGATAGGTATGGTTGTGTTGCGCTCGTTTTTGATGTTTCATCGTCGTTTCTTCAAGCATAATTGGTATCACATAAGGAAAATGAGCTCTAATTTGTGTTTTGATTGAAGCATTAGATCCGTATCGTAATTACGGAGCTAGAGCAAAAAGAATCGTCAAATTTGGACATCGTATGAGGAAGTTATGCTCATTTTAGTGTAGGAGAAGAGAACTGGTGCTGGTGTTTCGCAGGTGCGAAGCTAGGTCCGCACCCGCAGCGCCGTAGGTGCGAAAAGTGGTCCACAAATGCGGAATTGACAGCTGGAAATGCGCAGGTGCGGGTATATTGGTCGCACCTGCGAAAATCACTGAGTATAGAAAATCAGACCGCGTCGTTTTAGTATTTTGAGCATATCTTGAGTTCTAGAGCTCCGATTGAGGTGATTTTTGCGGCGTTCTTCTCATATTTTCATCGGGGTCAGTATCTAAGTATTAGATTTGTATTTTAATATGATTAGAGAAGTTCATTTTTTGAATTAATCCATGTTTTGATTGGAGAATTGGGGGTTTTTATCCAAAACTTTTCTAAAAAGAATAATTGGTTTTGAACATCGATTTGGTATAGGAATTTGATGAAATTAGAATGGTTGGACTCATAATTGAATGGGTAATCGAAATTTATAAAATTTGTCGAGTTTCGAGATGCGGGCCCGGGGGTAGATTTTCATAAATTAGTAAAGATTGAAACTTTATTATTCAGAATTATTCCTTATACGTGTTATGTGTATTTTGACGTTGTATTAGTTGATTTTGAGCCTTCCGGAGGTTTTTCCGCCCGAGAAGTTCACTTTTGGGTATCCGGTTGTCGTCTTTGAGGTAAGTATCTTGCCTAACCTTGTGTGGGAGAACTACCCCTTAGGATTGAGTGTTCTTTGTTGTTTGTAGTCCGTGTATGCGAGGTGACGAGTGCGTACTCGGACTTATTTGCTAATAGACTGGCCTTCTAGGGTTCGTAGGTTCTTATGTTACCGTGTATGAATTGTAATTGGTACATTTGAGTCCTTGGTGGTTAATTTCATCCTTTCCTGCTTAAATTAGAATTACTTGCTTTTGGATTCCTTCGTTGGCTATTTGATCTTAATTGACTTAACCGAATAATTTACCGTTATTATCTTCATGCTGTATTTGCTTCCTAAAACTGCCAAATTGACTATATTAGTGTTATCTAGCTTTATAGTTGGTTAGCTGTAGTTAGAACATCCGTTCGTTGGAGTCAAGCATGCCCGTGAGTCTTACGTTGTGATTTATATGACTTTTCCCTTATGTGCTACTTGGGTCTAGTTGATAAATATTTATGTTGTTGGTGTTTTCTTGATGTTACCTATTACTGGGCCTTTATTTGAGCTGAGTTTTATTCCGTAAATTTAATTGTTTAGGCGAGATTGGTTATAGCTGTTTCCCTTGCCGGGATAATGTTGTTTTCATTGTTGACTCCCTCTGGGATGGTATGATTTCTATTATTGTTTGTGCTGTTAATGATATTGATTGTATTGTTGACTCCCTTGTCGGGATGTTGTGATGGCTCTTATTGCTGATTTTCCTTGCCAAACTGTTGTTGTTGTTATTGTTTGGGTGAGGAAGAGTGTAAAGCACGGAGGGTGATACCGTGTATTCATTTCATTCATTGCATTGTGAGGAAGAGAGTAAAAGCACGAAGGGTGATGTCGTGCCATGATTTATATTGCTTTCATTTACACATTGCATTGTGAGAAAGAGAGTAAAAGCACGAAGGTTGATGCCGTGCCATGATCTTTACATTTAAAAGCACGAAGTAACATGCCGTGCCCTTTCATTTATTTATTGCATTGTGCGGATGGGAGTAAAAGCACGAAGGGTGATGCCGTGCACTTATCTTTGCATTATTGTTTCCATTGTTCTGTTTGATAATTACTATACTTGTTTTGGTGAGGATGAGAGTAAAGCACGAAGGGTGATGCCGTGTATTCAATTCTTTCATTGCATTGTGAGGAAGAGAGTAAAAGCACGAAGGGTGATGCCGTGCACTTGTCTTTGCATTTCGTTTCCGTGTTCCTGTTGAATTTTACTGCATATGCTTAAGAGTTAATATTTAGTTGTTCTAATTTGGATATTCATACTGATCTCTTACTACATTCATTGACAAGACTTGATGTTCCTCCTGCATTGCATGGCAAGTTTTGAGTTACGAACTGAGTTCTGATAGGTTTACCTTGAGGAGATTATGATTTTGAGATTTTACTGAGGATTTCTATTGAAAAAGCAATGGTTTCGAAATGATTATGTTTGAATGACTTTTACATTGAAGGTATATTTGAAAGCACTAGTCTTGCCTAAAATGATACTTGGAAGTCATTTATTGGGAAAGTATCTTTGGGAAGTTTCGTATTTTGAAAGAAGCTATGTTTTACGTAATTCTCTCTATTAAATGCACTTATATCTACTTTTAGAGAAAGTATGTTTTCAAAGGAAACTCTTCCATACTAAAATGATTTTTATTACAAAAGTTTTTCATATGAACTGCTGTTTAAATATTTCCATCAGTTTATGGATTTTAATGGCTAAGGCTCGATGTGAACAAACCGACGTAGAGTTGAGTTATTGGTGTTCTTTATTGTATTGTGTGATTTCTCTCGGCATGGCTTGTTTGTTGTCCATCTTTCTATGTATTTTTGTGCTGTTTTGTAATTGATTTCTGTAATTTCCTTCCGCTTTATATTGTCATTGTTGTAAATTATTCTGTGAATTCTTGGATAGATGTAACGTTCGGTATGTTTCTATATTCATGTTATTTATTTTGTAGACCAGTAGTGTCTTGACTAGTCCTCGTCACTACTCCACCGAGGTTAGTCTTGATACTTACTGGGCACCCCTGTGGTATGCTCATGCTACTCTTCTGTGCATTTTTGTTGCACAGATCCAGATATTGATTGATAGTGACTTTGCGGATGATTGCTGAGGAGACTCAAGGTAACCAGTTGCTGTGTTCACAGGCTTCAGAGTCACCTTCTTTGTACTATTATTCATACACCGATGTATTTATTTCCAAACCGTTGTATTTAGAAGTCGTAGGAGATTCGTAGAGCTTATGATTTGTATTACCGGTTTTGGGAAAAACACTGTAAATTCTGTCAAGGTTCCTTAACGAGACTGTTAGTTCCTTTATTTATTGTTATTATTATTAATTGTTAGGATTACCTAGTCTCTAGGACTAGGTGCCATCACGATACCCAACAGAGGGAAATTTGGGTCGTGACAGATAATTCTAGGTTCATTTGAGCACAAAATTTAATTATTAAAGCATTCAAGTATAGAGACCAACTTAAGATCAGGAAACATGACAGAACAATCCCAAAATAATTTGAAAGGAACACATGAACATGAAGCATCATAAACTAATAAGAAATGGATGAAAAATTGAACCTCAAATCAATAGCTCTTTCAAGTTAAACAGTGACGGTACATACACAAACAAAAATCGGAACTCTCAGCGCCGGCGACGGGAACTCGACAAAACTCAAACGGACCTCAATCTTTGACCTCTCTAACTCGACCAAAATGAGGTGACAAAGTCGAATCTTGGTGGGTTTAATTATGGAGGAAAACAATTGGTTTTTGGTGTTGTTTTGGGGTTGATTTTCATGGCTTTTGATGGAGTTTGAAGGTTGTTTCAATGCCTGAAGTTTCTGCTGGTTTTCATGGTTACTGAGTGAGAAAGATGAAGTTGTTTGGGTGTTTGGGTGTAACTTTCGTGTGTTTGGCCCTTTGGCCAGGAGAAGCTACGGCTTTTTGATTTTTTTAGAGGAAGAAGTTGCGCAACTTTTTTTGGGGTGATAGAGCTCTCGGGTTTTTAATTTTTTGTTCCGCCTCCCCCCTTTTTGTGCCTTCTTGTTACAACCTATATTCACGTACTTGGATCATGCCATAAGTTAATCGACATAAACATGAGAAGATATTATCTTTGAGATGATAAGATGTTAATCCTATTGATCTTAAATGATACAAGAGTGTATAAGAATGATTAACACGTATTAGAAGTTAAACGAATCAAAGATGTTGTAACTCGTATTTTTGGGTAAACCTAGGGGTGCTTGATATTCTCAAGAAGTCGTGTTTTAAGATATTTGAATCATATAATATCCATATCATAGTCTTGAAGTCAAACGAGTTATGAAGCAAAATTCGACAAGAGTTGTCGCAACTTAGGTTCATAGTTTTACTTAAACTTTAGGTCAAATGTTATTAAGCTTTTCTCCCAATATACTTGGAATTACACGGTGATCTACCCATCAAATTGAAGATCTATGAGTCTAGTTTCCAACTCATTAAACCTCTTATCGATAAAACATTGGAGTAGAGAATATATACATTTTTACGAGACTGCACAAGCTGCTAGGTGACAAGTAGGTGGGTCACCTACTTGGTTAAATGATAGCCCAAAGAGAGGCAATTTCGGGTAATCCAAAGATACCATTAAAAGGCTTATCTACTGAAATATATCTCTCATTATATTTCACAAATAATCAGACCTAAACCCCTGCAAACTTCCTCCCAAAAGTTATCCACAAACCCTAATTGATTTTCCCTCTCTTTCAAGTTCAAATTGGGGGTAAACCCTAGAGTTTGAAGAACCAAGATAAGGGATGAGTTATCCAGCAAGTAAGGTGAGTTTAATGCTCTCTTTCATCCATTTTTTTGTGCTGTAAATTCATGGTAATTCGTTTATACTTGTAAGAACTCACGGGACGGTGATCGGAAGCCGTGAGTTCGAGTTATTCACTTATAGCGGACTGTTTTGCGGAATGTTTTGTGTTGCTGTTGGGATGCGTGTTTTACTACGTTATTGTGGAGTTTTGGAGGAGGAAGAGTGTGGATAAACACCATATAGATTTAGGGTTGTGGGCTGGTCTTTCGTCTTAATATTTCCGGGTCGTTTGACACGACTACGGTGGTCGTCTTATGTATGAAGTTATTAGGTTGTGTGTGGACTGTTTTGGGAGGCTCAATTTGATTATTATTGATGTTGTTTGGGCTGTTTCGTAATTTTTTTGAATTGTGTGAAGTCATATATATAGGGGAGGTGTTGCCCGTTTCATCGTAAAATAGGTTGTGGTCGATACACAATAGTTATGACGTTTAAATGATAACGATAGTGTCGTTTCTCTTATTGTATACTAAGGAGTCGTGACAATTGCATAGCTTGAGATTGAGGCAGTATATACAAGGTATGTGAGGCTATCCCTTTCCTTCTTTTGCACGACTCCGATTGTACATAATGCAATGAACGAGCTTCCAAAGATACTCTACTCTTAGAAGCTAGCAATAATTACATTGTTTCCCTTCTTATGGAACAATTGGTGTTGAGGTTGCTCATCTTATTCTTATGTTATCAATGTAGTTGGTACTTCCTGATTCTTATAATATTCTTGATGAAGAGTTAATCCTAATAATGTGTACGAAGAATATTGACCTTACGTCACTCCGAAATGTTCAGAACATGATTCCAATGAGTCCTACATGCATTATATATATGTATCTATTTTACTCTACCGAGCCGCACTATAGTCGGCCGGGTATGACACCTATTGTGCAACCATTGATCAGTTGGGTTTACCGAGTCCTCTTTGAGGCCGGGTATGATATGATGATGATGATGCCCACAGAGGAGAATGTTGATACGATGATGATGATGCCCACAGAGGCGGATGTTTTTAAAAGATTGTGTATATATATATATATATATGTATCATGCATTTCATGTTACTGTCTCTTAGAAAAAGCACTCAGATGTTATATGTTGTATCTTCTCTATCTCTCTTTACATTATTGTTCATATTTATATTGACCTGCCTTACATACTCAGTACATTATTCGTACTGACGTCCTTTTTATTTGTGGACGCTGCATGTCATGCTGCAGGTCCTGATAGACAGGTAGACGCAGTTCCCACACCACAGTAGGCTTTCCAGTTCAGTGGTTATAGGCGAGATCCCTTCTCCGGACTTGCCGTGGTCTTGGTATGCATTTATGGTTATAGATATTATGGGTATGTTGGGGCCCTGTTCAGACTATGTTGCATTACTTATGCTCCTTTAGAGGCTCATAGACATGTGTTGGCTTATGTATAGTTTGGTATGCCTTGTCGGATGATTTTTTTTGTATAGTCGTTCATGGAAGCGTGGTAGCTCCTAACTTATATGTAGTCTCTTGGCAGTCTTGTTATCCCATGTTATCCATGTTCATTCCATTATCTATCATTGTTTGGTGTTCATAATCCATATCTACCACTTATATTGATCTCGTCGGCCCTTAAAGATAATAAGAAGATTAGATAAAATGTACGTTGGTGCTCGGTAAGTATGGCCCGGGTACTAGTCATGATCCTCCAGTTTGGGTCGTGATCCCCTCTCTCGTTTTTGTTTCTTTCCTCTCCAGATGTTCTCCTTTTTTGTGTGTTTGTGTGTGTTGATATTTCTGGGTAAGGAGAGAATATCTCTACGAGTGGAATTAAACTATCACAATCCAAAATCCGCTAAAGGTTGTGATAGCGTCAAACACCGCCGTCAGGCAAATCAACAATGAAAACAATGAATGGTTAACTTAATTACTCATTTTAGTATTTTTGAAATCAAAGTTTTAATCAATTAAATAGTAAAAAATAAAATTTATGGGGTAAACGATGACATTTCCACGAACCACAGTAATGAACCACTCTTAGGAAACCCCAAAACCCGGTGTCACAAGTGCATGAGCATCAACTAGGAAATATAATAAAATACAACATCTGTTTGGAATACAAATTAGACAGGAGAACATAAATTATTACGTTGCAGACTCTACAGGCTGCGGATCGTAACATGAAATGCACCTCACGGTAAGTCCCCGCAATATCCGCGCCTCTGTGCCCAAAAGACCTCCACGTATGTATGTACCTGCAGAAAAATGTGCAGCAAGTGTAGTATGAGTACGTAAATCAACACGTACCAAGTAAGTATCTAGCCTAACCCTGGAGGAGTAGTGACGAGAGATCGACATCGACACTTACTAAAGGTCCAATTAAATAAATAATACGATAATTTATACAATTGTACAATACACAGAAATAGGGGAGAAATCTGAAGTTTCATAATGTTTCAATTATTTCCTTTTAAGCATAAATTTATTGATCATGTATCCTACCTCAATATCTCAAAATAAATGCCAAGTGTCAATACCAGTCAGATAAAAAATACCATAAAATATCGGGCGTCAGTGAAAAGTTTATCTCATGAATATTCAGATTACTAACGGTATAACACATGATTCCGCTGAGGTCATTCGGTCCGATCCAAAGTGGTGTGTACACTACCAAGGATCGAACGACACAAACCAAAGATGCAACGCTATATACTGCCGAGGCGTTCGGCCCCCTCCACAAGAAATGAAAGAATTTATCTCATTCCAAGAGATACTTTTGCTTTGAAAAGTATTTAATTTGATTTGAAAAGTATTTAATTTGACTAATAAGTACTTTTTCTTAGTACCATGGTTAATTAACTAATAAGTACTTTTACTTTAATTTAACTTCTAAGATTAAATTATCTATCTATTTATAGACGATATCAACTATTTATCTATTTTTAGATTATTTAGGAAAGCCAACACTCCAACACATTACAACGTGTTTGGATGGTCGTTACCTATTGTATCATTGTATTGTTACTTCAAATACGATGTTTGTTTTGGTTGTTACTTAAATTTTATTGTATCGTATCGTATTCGTCGTTATGTACTGACGAAATGTACCACTTTATGTAACGACCGATTTGATGTGGTTGTGTCGTTATCTTGTCTTTTTCTCTCATCTCACCCTTCGCTATTATTAAATTATTTAATTTAATCATTTACCCTACTTTTTTATATAATAAATTTACCCTGTATCATAATTTTTCTTTATAATATTACAAATTTATTCTTTATATTGCTGGTGCATGATATCATAAAACAACGACAAACGATACAATCTATCCAAATATTATATTCATCAAACTATACATTACAATACAAGATAATACAATACGATACATTATGAAACAATGTGTAACAACCATCCAAACAAGCCGTTAATCCAATATGCTAATTTGTTGTAAGAAACTAATAGTAGGAATGAAGCAGACACATGAAGCTTAAAGCAAAACAATACAATTAAACATTTAACTTTGCTTGGTTGGTTTACTTGAAATTCTGACGAAAAGATAATAAATAACATCATTATTGGTGAGTATTTGTTGATACAATGTAGAACCGTCAATATGGGATTGACCCCACAATCTATCCTGTTAATTGATAGGATCAGGCTAAGATTTTTGGAACCCTCGTAAGAATAAGGGATTTTTTCCTTCCTATACCATGTATGAAACTTTATTATCAAATATGTGCATATTTTTTAATTTACCCGGCTTGTTTATATTTTTTTTATAATTTTTATACCATTCATTAATTACTATTTATTAGTAGTTGACTCTTCCTAAATAGGCGCGCTATAAATCAGGAAAAGAATATCCTAATTGATTTAGCGACCTTCCGTTCAAATTTGAACGGAAATCCTTTATCTGATCTGCGAATATTTTTCGTAAGCTACAATTCAAAAAAAAAATAAAATGAAATGCTTCAACAAACTGAAATCAAATTGTAGAAATCAGTTCGTCGAGTTTATTCCTCAATCCATAAATCAAAAAGGCGACCTATTATTCAACAAAATCAAGTCAAATTGTAGAAACCAATACTGTCGATACTCTGTTCTTCATCTTTTTTTTTTCTCAATCCACAAATCAAAAAAATCATAAAATATAGAACAATACCTCAACAACAATACACAATCATGCTACAATTGAGTGGGGAAAATCTGATTATAAAAAATGGGTCTCATCTCTGTATTTTTTGAGAAGAAAAAGGAATGGAGAAGAGGAAGAAAGGGAGGGGGAAAACGGCGTTGGTCTTAGGAATTAGGGGGAGTTGATTAAAATTGTTATGTTACAAATTCTATGAAAGTTTGATTTTATGTTAATATCTACAAAATTCCTACATTTATCTACAAATAAACTACAAATCAGTTTAAGTATGTATAAAGCAGTATTGATTTTAAGGGTATCTACAAAATTACTACATTTATACTACAATTAAACTACAATCTATGTTGAAAAAAAATGTTGACTACAAAATTTTCTCTTCATCTACAAAATTTCTACAAATAAACTACAAATAAACTACAAATCAGTTTAAGTATTGTATAAATCTGTATTGTTTTTAAGGGTATCTACAAAATTACTACATTTATACTACAATTAAACTACAATCTATGTTGAAAAAAGATGTTGACTACAAAATTTTCTCTTCATCTACAAAAAAACTACAAATAAACTACAAATCAGTTTAGGTATTGTATAAAGCTGTATTGTTTTTAAGGGTATCTATAAAATTACTACATTTATACTACAATTAAACTACAATTTATGTTGAAAAAAAAAATTGACTACAAAATTTTCTCTTCATCTACAAAATTTCTACAAAAAAAAAAATTACAAATCAGTTTAAGGTTTCAGGGTGAAGCTTAGTCTTTAAAAGTTGAATCTTTGAATCACAGTCAGAAGACGGGGTAGGGGTTGATTGGTTTCAGGGGTGATTTGAATTCGACAAGCACCAGAGAGTGAAGAAAGAGAGGATTTTGAACAAACCCAATTGGGGATTTTCTTGGGAAGCGTTAAAGTTGAGAGCTTTATCACCATTGAAGTTGAGAGCTGTCACGCCTCCTTTTTCCTACTACCCCGAAGATTAAAGGGTAGTAAGGGAGCTTTTTCCACTTTAAGTGACATTGTTCAGATTTGAGATTTATTTTAATTTTCAGAGTCGCCACCCGGATTTTTGACGATGCTCCGGGACACCGTGTTATTTTTGAAATCCCAAACCGAGGAAATTTAGACTCTGTTTTAATTTGTCTGCGACCAGAAATCCGAGTAAGGAATTTTGTTAACCCGCGAGAAGGTGTTAGGCATTCCCGAGTTCCGTGGTTCTAGCACGGTCGCTTAACTATTAATATTTGGCCTAAATTATCTGATTATTTACATATTTTTAAGCCTATTGTGCTTTTACTTTTTATCTGCTTTTGAATATACATGGAATTATTTTAATACAAGTCACGATTGACGTGCACTTATTATTTTTGGATACGTTGCGAACCACGCCACATGAAATGCACCCGCGATTTACAACATGCTTATTTAATTAATGTTTTGAGTTAGAGTCGGGGACATGAGTTGCCACACCCGAGTGTAGATTATATGACTATGGCCATGGCGATTAAATATGCCTATTTGAGGCGATATTCGATTATTATCTAAGTTTTTGAGATTTTCGTCCAAAAGAGGTATTTTAGCTTATGGGGTACGTAAATAAATCTTGGTATTTATGGATTTATCTTGGGACAAGTCACGATGGTGTGCACTTGTTGTTTTTAAGCATATTATAATTACGCCACATGAAATGCACCCGTAATTACGACGTGTGATTTTTATCGTAATTTTTGAAGTTTAAAGACGGGGACATGAGTTGTCGCTCCCGAATGTTGGTTAGGTAGCTTCGGTACAATATTTTATTTCTTATACAAATTTTGAACTAAGGATATCCATTCTTACCTAGAAGATCTCCTAAACGATATTCGTTGTTCTAAAAGAGCATCTTATAGGCTATGGCCTCATCTAGCCTCGTTTTATCACGTTAGGCCATCCTAGTTTTGCTATTTATGAGAGAAGACTATCG